>MRSU01004809.1:0-67451 GCA_008369845.1 Trichomonas gallinae | reverse complement strand
GATATCTTATTCCTGTAGGCCTATAGAAGCTATATCTAGAGTATCGACCTCAAGTATTCTCAGAAAAAAGAGTTCCCCCCCTTTTGATAAATTTATGGTAACCATGCTGTTATATACCATTATTCTAACTAATCAAAGCTTCGAACAATTTCTTAATTTTGAATGGTTTCTAATTCGATATTTGGTAAAAATAAGAAGACCCTCAAATTATGCTCCAGTTATTAAGTGTGATCAAACTATTCCCATTCGATTTCTATCTAAATAAAATGAACAATGATTAATATAAGCATAATTCTATCTATTAAAATCAATTTTATAAAAAACAAAGAAATAGTATACAAGATGGATACAGTTAACAGAGTGAATAAGTAAGTTTTGGTAATGAAAAATTTGCTGATGGCTGCCTGATTGGAACAGAGTTATATTTGCAGTCACCAACGGATATAACAGGCGGTTTTGCAGATCGTGGTGTAGCTAAAGGTTGAGATCGAGACATTAAAATATCTTTTTGCACGGCACGCTTAAATTCGGTGCTCATGTTTGTATTGTTTGCATTTACGCTCGCTTTTTGCAGTCTTTTTGTGAAAAGCTCGATGAGTTTTTTATCTTCGAAATCGAGATCTGCTATTTTGTGTCTATTTGCGATTTGAAGACTCTTAAGTTCTTCAGCTTGAGCATTAATAAGCATATTTAAGCCGTCTTTGAAATCATGCATCATCTGATGTTCATTTCTGTCTTGTTCATAGGCTAGCCTAGCATCTATTTGAGCTTGCACATCATTCATTTCTTGGAATCTTTTAGAATCTTTCAGTTTTTCCAGTTCCATGTATAAAATGCGCAATTCGTTGCTTGCTCTATTATAGCTGCGCTTCTTGATATCACCTTTCCATTTAGTTATGTATTCTTTGATCTGGTTGCTGTGCTTTTGCTGTAATTGAACAACATGATCTTTCATCTGCTGAATTTTCTTTTTTCGTGCTTCTAACAGCTTTTTGTGCTCCACCATCATATCTCTTTGTATTCTGGCCGTTTCTTCGTTGTATTTGCTGACAATGCCATCTTCTATTTTTTGTTTGATATATTGCTGATATTGAAGCGCGAGACGATCAATTTCTTGTGTGGCAGCCTGGTATTTCTTGATTTGGTCGTTTTCCATGTAGTCATTGCAGTCCCTCTTCAAGTCGTTAATCTTTGATGGAATTCTCTCCGGATATGGTATTTTATTAGGATTAGAGCGCGCTGAGCTCCTCGAAGATACTATTTCTGGAGGCTCTACATTGACGAATTTCATTTCGGAGTTTGATCTGATTCCGCTGACTGATCTTTTCTTGACAGTCTTCTTAGGAATGACGAGTATGTCATCATCTGGCTTCCTGCTACTCTCGAGAAGCTCTGAGAAGCGGCTGTTGAACTGCAGACTCCCCGCACTCAACATCGCCAAAACTCTGCTACTTTTTTTCGTTTTATTTGAGTATTATGAATTCTAATTAGCTAATTAAAACAATGAATTTTAAATTTTGGTGTAAAGATATTTAAGGTTAATCCATTTTTCCGATTTTTTTCCCTTTTGGTCATTGTTTCTTTCATTTTTGGACAGTAAGAATGCCTCTACTAAAGTGGACTCTACAAATGGAGCTGGTTAGCATGAGTGAAATCAATGATATAACTTTCAACGAAAGCGAATTATGGTATGTTCTGTTTATTTATACGATTAAAATCAGAGGATACTTACATACTACTTGTTTGTCCATGTCTTAACTGAATTATGCTAAACATTTTATCAAACTAATAATTTATGAGATTAAAAGAATACTTCCACATAATATCGGCAATTTAAGGAATATTTACGCTATGTTACAATATTCATCAGTTTCTATTTTGCTGAATGAAAAATACATTTGTAAACTGTTTTCTTTTATATAATATATATAATAAGCTTCAATTTTGAATAATTCTAAGTTATGATGCATATTTTCATGCTTGATCTTGTAATAAATTTAATATCTTCAAAAAATATTCATTTTTTTCTAGAACCAATATCAAAACATGAATGCATGAGCTTCGCAGATATAATATGAAAGAGCATGGCTCAATTTTAGCAATCAAAGAATAATCCTCTCAGAATTATTACGCAACCCTGCAAAAGTGTCAACACCACTCTTTAATAATTTATACCCCTTTCTAATAAAAATCTTTGGCAGAATGACAATTTTGACTCGTTACATGTCAGTTTTAATTTGGCATTTGACTTTACATGTCAAAAAACTTTTTTGAGCACTACAACTCGTTCAAGCCCTCAATAATAAGGCTGTTTGAATATTTAATTACTTTGCATGTCATTAAATAACTTACATCAATATGTCTTATGACAGATTCCTTGGACACATCTAATACTGATACTTAGTCACCCATTTTTGCTTGACATGTGATACAGCTTCTAAATATAGTATAAAAAGATGAGTAAAATGTCTCAAAATTGAATACTTTAATATCATGTCATCGACAAATATTTCGTAAGATATTCAAATTATTAATTGAATTCTGAATCGGAGATCATTTCAAACTATAGAAAAATTTCTGAATGAATTGAAAATTCTAAATAAATTTTTTATGTATGTTTTCAAATATCATTATAGAAGCAACAGAGGATTATTCAATCCAACCAGATTCTACACTCTCATGTTGTGTGAAATTTTGTTTTCCATCATCTTTAGCATGAAATTAAATACTTCATATTCATTGATCGATTCCGTTCTGGTATTAGGTAATATACATTATCGTAAATTGAACTATACAGTTGTCAGTGAAACACTCTTGCTGAACAAAACATTTTTTCCAATTTATAAAAATCAGCTAAAATTTGGCTTTAATGAACCATACTTCAAA
Source organism: Trichomonas gallinae (assembly GCA_008369845.1). Classification (NCBI taxonomy): domain Eukaryota; phylum Parabasalia; order Trichomonadida; family Trichomonadidae; genus Trichomonas; species Trichomonas gallinae. The sequence continues at coordinate 64,565 of MRSU01004809.1, read as the reverse complement.
AGTAACAATCCGAACCAATCAGTATTTTACTACCCATTAGCTTTTTTCCGGCAAACAGAATCAATAATAAAATTTAAAAACATTTGCACGAATTCAAACGGATCTTTCTATGCAGAAAATCACAATATTCTCTTTTGGGACAAACCAAATGCTATTCATTCGGTCGAGAGACTTCATATTAAGTTATACGTTGACAAATTAGTTTGCGTAAATACAAATTGGCAAATAATATTTGGACACTTTATATACGATTATTTAACAGGCATTTTATTGATACCCAAAAAGTACTTCGAGGATGCTTACATTCTCGGCGCGTTCAACGAAACAATGTGCAAGCAGTATTTGAAAATCCTCGGATTTAATGAGTCGAGAGTAATTTTTATAAACGACGGCTTAGTTTTTGCGAAAGAATTGATATTTTTGAAGAACAACGTAGAACTGCTCGGACGAAACACAGAGTCATATGCTTTGCTAGCAGAAACACTAAGAAAAAGATTGAATTTGGATAAGATAGAACCGAATCATATTAATTTTTTGAATAGAATTAAATCTTATCATAGAACGCTTGTTAACTTAAGTGATATAATAGAAGAAGGAAAAAATATATATCCAGAATATATATGGAACCAGGTGAACACTTCAATCACAGACATCATAGAATTCGCGAAAATTATCGCATCATCAAAAGTGTTGGTAACTCCACAAGGATCAAGTTGCGCAAACACTATTTTCATGAAGAAAAGGACGGGAATAATCGTTCTGTCAACTTGCACAATCGAATTAGCAGTTTCTAATACTTACTATTTAGATATATTTATGATATATTACAAGATTTCAGAAAAATCATTTTACGAAGTCTATAAGATAGAAATTAAAAAGGAAGAGTTCTTTTCTCATTTATCAAATATACTCAGCGCAATCAATAAGGGCAAATATGCATCAACAGAGAAATACACTCCGTTTTTAGACATGAACTATATCAAGCAACATATTGACGATTTTGATGACTACTCGTTGACTTTTGATGAGGCTTTTAAAACAAATTCTGTCCGTTTCACTTATCTTCGGACATTAGAACGAGAGATTAAATGTAACAATTCAGATATTGCAGTAAATGATATGATCAAGGCTAGAGAAGAATGCATTATTACGTAAGTTTATTTTTGCGGTGACATGTAAAGTGTCATATTTTGTCGCGACAAATTTGACACGTAAATACAACCCTTGTCTGACATTTGTCAGAAGCGTCGCTGAGGTTAGAAAAAAATAGATATAGTTAATAGAAGGATGCTCAAATATTATGTAAGCATAGAAGATTTTATCCATGATGATTTGTTTATAAAGGGAAATTTCAAACATGATATTTGGATTTTCCTGCATGTTAATATATTATACATTGTATTGTTTTATTGTTTATAAAGTTGATAATTATATCAAAATTTATTATATTTATTTCGAGATCAGATCTGCATCACAACACTATGTGGAAATTGCAACTGATTTTATTTATCAATAGATGCATCACATATTTTTGATTGTAGAATAATTACATAATCATTGACATGTCGATATTACATTTGTTTCGAATTATTCTTTTTTTTTTCTATGGATAATATTTGCATCAATGTTAAGCTTATTCGCCATATTTGCGCATACTCATCTTTATCAGTGTCATTTCATGAATATATATCATCTGAATGTTCCAATAAAATGTAGAAATAACTTAAAGAAAATACGAAAAAACATATGAATGCATTAGCCGATATATTTCTTAAGAACTTGAAGCCATTTTTTTGAAATATAGAAGCGTTAACCATCAATAAACACCATTTTTGTTATTTCCTCAATGAGCAAATGAAATAAACATTGTTTTGATGAATTCCTAAATATCCCAAATATATTTTAATTAATTTTGCCTTTATAGCGCCAAGTATAATGGAGTGATTTCACCATAAAAGTAAATAAAAAAAAAAAAAAAACTAAGATTGAATTAATAAAATATATAATAGATAGTTTTATCGAAATTACATGATAGTACCCTCATCGCCCTCAGATATTCTAACAATTTCCATGAACACCTTTTCGAGTGAAGAAGAAGAGCAAGTGTAATAAAGGAAGCCGTTGTCGCCTTTCTTTCCTGACTCCATCTTCTTGAACAAATTACCCAAGTTGATGGAGGAAGCGAGAACGTTGTATATTCTAGCGATTGGACGCTTGATGGAGATCTGTGCCTGCGGGATGTTTTCTGTGAAGAACTTATCTACCTTCTGTGCTGTCTCTTCTGATTCATCCTTCAACTGCATATCAATCTTGAAGTCTGTGCCGAACTTGGACTGAAGATACTGGGGAGAACCAACAGTGTAAACGTTACCCTTGATCATGATAGAGATGTTGTCGCAGAGAGCTTCAGCTTCAGACAACAAGTGTGTGCAAAGCATGAATGTCTTCTGGCCCTTGTAGTAGAGAATCATTTCGTGGACTTGTCTTCTTGAGACTGGATCGAGTGTGGCTGTTGGCTCATCGAGAAGGATGATCTTGGCTCTGCCGAGGAAGGAAAGAGCAATAGCAAGCTTTCTCTGGTCACCTTCAGACAACTCTCTGATTGGGATGTCCTTGAGTTCTTCCAAGTCAAGGAGAGAAAGAAGTCTCTGTGAGTTTCTCTTCTCGTGATCTGGGCTCATCTTGTGTAACAAAGAGTAGAAGTGGAAGTGCTCTGAGATTGTCATATCCATGCAAAGGTGTGTGTTGAACTGTGGGCAGACAGCGAGCAAAGATGGATCGTTGTCTGTCATAATATCCTTGCCGTTGATCTCAATTGTTCCGTCAGATGGTGGAAGAAGTGATGTGATCATGTTGATTAATGTTGTCTTACCTGCACCGTTAGCACCAAGGAAGCCGAACAAAGAGCCTTTCTTGACACCGAGAGAGACGCAGTTGACAGCTGGAATTGGCTTGCCTTCTGTGTTGAAGAAAAGTCTGGAGACGTTGTGAATTCTGACAGCGTAGTCTTCGCCTGAAGCTTCCTCGACTTCCTTTTCCATATCGTGAGCTTCCTGTGTGACTGGGTGCTTCTTCTTCTGCTCCTCGAAGAATTCGTGGTAGTCACCGAAGTTGGACTTAGCGGCCTTTCTCTGTATGTAAAGTCTCCATCTTTCGATGAGTGTGATGATGATAACATAGAGAACAATGTCTGTGAATGCGTAGATGGAGTATGGCTGTGCGGAAGATTCGTTCTTGAAGTAGTACTTGAGGCCTTCTGTGTTGTAGTTATATGTGATGAAGACCTGCTGCATGTAACCTTCAAGGAGAAGTGGAGGGAATAAGCCGTAGATCCAACCGCACCAGTTCGTCTTCTGGATGGAGCCGAGTGGATCGTTGAAGTCCAGTGTGACGAGTGTGACAATGATTGGGATGATAAGCAAGATAATGTTGCAGATGAAAGCGTTTCTTGAAGCAGAATCTGCGTTGGAGAAGAGGAATGAGATTGCGTAAATGTAAAGGATCATAGCTGGACCGCAGATGAACAAAATGTAATAAGATGGGCCGAGGTTCTTCCTGAAGACAGGGATGTCGCAGGCGACGAAAAGAGCCCAAACAAGTGTGACTTCGATGATCCAGATGATGAAATCGAACAAGAATGTGACAACCCAATATGGGAGAATCTCAAGATTGCAGGAAACCATGTAAGCACGAATTGGGCCTTGAATATCTGTGATTGGGACAGTGATAACTGTTGTTATGATGCTTGTCAAACCAGCTGCAATCAAAAGAGGAGCGACGACAGAGAAAATGATATCTCTACCCTGGCCTGCGAGTAATGAGTAGATGATGTTGAAGTTGTAGTGACTGTCGAGGCTATAGTTCTTGTAAACAGCTTCGATAGTTGGCTGGAATTGCTTGATCATTGGCGCGTACTGTGGAAGAGCGAGTGCGGCTTCTGTGAGGTTGACAACTGTTGTGAGCATTGCGTACTCGATCCTGTAGATGTTGCAGTACGAGATAAGTGAGTTGTTAGAGAACAAGAGTGTGTTGACGTTCATTGAGACAGTATCGTTCCAGAGCATTGTTAAATTGTTGTTGCCTTCTGGGTTGAAGGTATCTGGAAGGACGATACCCATTGGGACAAATGTGGAGTTCTCTTTGCAATCATACAAGAACTGGTTGCAATCGTCGATGTTGGAGAAAAGATGCATATTTGCGTCATATCCCATATCTTCTCTGAACAGGTCCTGAATGATCTTTATATACTTGATCTGGAATGTCTTGTTGGTAAAGTTGTCTGCTATACCACTTGCAACGACTGCTAAGTCATATGGCTTGACTGTGAAAGCACTGAAATTGTATGGAGTAATTTGGTCAGCGATTAAGGAATCCATAAGGACTTTGACGATGATAGCCAAACATGAAACGACCAAGGTAACAAGAATGTTGGCAATCACAGATCCAATTGAACGCTTTATACCGATCCAGCGCCTATAGAACATAGCTTTGAACTGTGCAGCGGCTGGATGGTACTTAGCGTCGTTCTCCCTCTCCACGTTCTCATCCATCTCTGGGTTGGCCGTCATGATGTCGGTCGTTCTCCTCTGGACGCGTGATGAGCGCGGAGAAATGCTTGATTGACGTGGGGATACCTGCGGTGAGACGTTCCTGTCATCACCTGTATGTACATTGTCATTTCCAGGCATAATAAAAATAATAAAATTCTAATGACCGATTTATTTCTCAATTTTGATCGCATCGTCCTCTCAATTTTTGAAACATAAAATTTTATTCCGGATCTCCCTCATAATTATGCTCTACACATCTCATAGACATGAGATTTTAACAAAATAATAAAATTCCGAACTTTCGTTCTCCAAAAATAATTTAAATTTTGATCTACAAACAGTATACAATAAAATTTTTAGAAGCAAAATTTTCAATTTTTTTTTCAATAACGCAAAACTTTTAAATTATTCTCTAATATTGATTCTAATACTACATACCCATAAATCAATTCAAAATTCTCAAAAATTTTCAAAACTTCATTATTATGCTATATTTATTGTGTTTGTTTATAATATCGCACAAAATTTTCAAAATTTTGTTAAAAAAGCATAACATTAGTATTATGCTATAATATTGGTTTTTAGACTGTTTGTTAACAAAGCATCAGAAAATGATCGCTTTGAGCATAAAAAAGGAATGCGATCACTTCTCACAATTTTTCAATACCACTAAGAAAATATTCAGAACATCATTCAATTTAATCGGTGGATTGAGAGGATGCTAAGAACTCTCTTGAATTAGCGGACAAGTTTCATTTTAAGTACAATGAGTCAAGAGAAAGCGAACACCGCTTCAAGCACTCCAGGAGGCCTTTGGACAGATCGCCATCCCTCCTTCACTAGAACATTAAATTCCCTTTTCAGGAGATCTTTCTTATGCAAGCTCCGTGATGCCGGTACAATCGTATCCGAGATTATCGCAACTGTTATCATCTGCATTCTGATTGTTTTCTGGAATGTTGCTGATAACCCTATGGACCCGGTAGAAAAAACAGAAGTTATGTCCTCAGATGGCCTTTTCGAAAACGTAGTCACTCAATACATGAAGTTATTAGAGCTTGGCCGTGGTGGTAACTTCGTCGCCGGACCTGAACAGTCAGAAATGTTACATACGATTATTGCAAGTACTTGGGGTAGCAAACTTCTTCCTATCCTAGACCTCAAGAAATATGCTGAAACAGGTGATCTAAATAAGTCAATCATCAGAACGGTTAACGTTTCCGACCAATTCACATATGTTAAAAATTACGATGATGTTAAGATAAACTTCGACCACCACGACTCATTTTCCAATGGTATCTGGTGGGATAACTGGAATGACTCACTTTGGTGGTCTAATTTCACAGCTCATGTATTTGAAAACCAGAATCTTGTCATGATTTTCAACAGAAACGTTGATGCCCTTGCTGCAGCTGCATTTAAAGCAGCAGGTAAAGCCGTCAATGGAGTTAATGCAGCAATTAATGCTCAGATTAATGCTACGATTCAAAGTAATACACAAATTCCAGCTGAACAAAAAGATGCCTTAATCAAACAACTCAGTTTGTCTCCAACTGGCAGTGATGGTTTCAATCCTCCACAAATTAGAGCCGCAAAGATGATGAGACCTAAAGTTTCCAACGAAATGCCAATTAACATGGCCGTTGCCTTCTTCGCAGCAATTCCAATGGTTTTAGCCTCAATGCCAGATCTTTCCATGGTCCTCAACGACAAGGAGTCCCACATGCTCACATTCATCTTCTTGATGGGCGCCAGTGAGCCAGCTTATTGGATCGTCAACATCGTTTCCACATTCGTCATGTGCTTCATTCCATACTTAGTCATGGACATTCTCTTCTCCGCATGGCTCTGTATGAAGGGTACAAACTTCATCATGCTTTTGATCCTTTCCATCCTCTTCATCCTCTCATACACACAGTTCCAGAACTTCTTCTCTACATTCTTCACAAAGGCAGGCACAGGCAGAGTCTTGACTGTCATCTTCCTCATCTTGATTCTCTTCTTCGGTTACTTGGATGAAGTTTACACACTCGATGCTCCAGATGGTGTCAAGCATGTCTTCTCACTCATCCCATTCGTCTCATACGAGCTCGTCATCTCTGTCTTGTACGAAGAAGTCCGTGTCAACAGACCAGCCTTAGGTTGGGGCGACGTTTCTAGAGACGACTTGAGATACCCAATCTGGTACGCATTCATGTGGCTCTCATTGGATATCGTCATTTGGGGTCTTTTGTTCCTTTTGTGCAACGCTACAAACGACAGAGGCTTCGGTGCGCCACTCATCCGCTGGCGCGATTTATTCAGGTGCAAGCTCCAGGTCGCTCCTGAAATCGAGCTCGAAAACATCAGAGACGAAGAGTCAATCCTCAAGGTTGAGCACCTCGTCAAGCGCTACACATCAAAGGGTGTCAATGCTGTCGATGATATCTCATTCGATATCAAGAAGGGCGAAATCATCGTCATGATCGGTCCAAACGGAGCTGGTAAGTCTTCCATCTTGAACGTCGTTTCCGGCGCTATTCCATCAACACACGGCACACTCGCTCTCGGTGACAAGGACCCATCACAGCAGTTCACAGGTATCCAGAACTGCCTTGGTATCGTTTTCCAAGACAACGTCATCTTCAAACTTCTATCCATCCGCGAACACTTAGAAATCTTCGGCAGAATCCGTGGTATCGACGAGCAGACACTTCAGGAGTCCATCGACTTCTTTGCAGACAACTTGCAGCTTAAGGAAATGCTTCCAAACAGAGCTGGCGATCTTTCAGGTGGTCAGAAGAGAAAGCTTTGCATTGCCATGGCACTCCTCGGTAACCCACCAATCATCATGATGGATGAGCCAACAGCAGGTGTCGATGTCCAGGCCAGACAGTTGATTTGGAAGTCAATCTCTAACCTCAAGAACTCTACTTGCATCATCACAACGCACGCACTCGAAGAAGCTGAAGCTGTTTCCTCAAGAATGTTCGTCGTTTCAAGAGGTAAATTGCCATTCAGCGGCACATCTACAGAACTCAGATCAAAGTTCAAATGTGGTTACGTCCTCAAGGTCGACTCCGAGCCAGAAGTTATGCCAGACATCCTCAAGGCCGTCCAGAAGTACGTCCCAGAGGCACAGATGCTCGAAGAGAGAGATGACTCCATCACAATGCCAGTTTCCGGCGAAATCCCAGACCTCCTCTCCTTCCTCGATGAGAACAAGGAGAAGCTCGGCTTAGAAGGCTACTCATTCTCCGTAGAACAGCTCGAAGACGTCCTCGTCAGAATCATTGAGACAAACGAGTAATTTTTTTGTGTTTCCCAGTAATACTATTTTATATCATTAAAAGTTTATTCTTTCAAAATTTAATTCTTTTTTTATTTTCTTTTTTCTACATAAATATAAAGAGGAACTTAGACATGTAACAATTTCTCAATATAATCAAAAACCATAAAACATATTTTACATTTGATCGAATTTAAAATTACTAATATTTTATCATTTCAAAGTAAAATATTAACTTATGTTAAGTAGCATAGTATCGTTCAATATGAATTTTTACGATAAGTTTAATATTTAAAGAAAAATATTTTGTATTTTGGTATTTTGTATGAATTAAGATATTTTTAACGTAATAAATGTTGATATATTTTGATTTAAAATGCTGTTATATGGTTGTTTTGTGAATTTGTTTGTTAATATTTATTTTAATCGGAAATATTTTGGGAAAATTTTTGCGAATTTGCTGTAATTGATTCCAATTGGCCATGAAAATGATGGTAAAGTGAAGATTTCGGTTCTTTCCTATACAAAAAACACGAAAAAAAGAAGAATGTTAATAACTGTCACTTTTCGTAAACACGTTATTTTAGTGAAAAATGAGTTCTAAAGTAGATACAGGGAAAAGTGGCGGAAAAGGGACCTCTCGGGCAGAAAACCGGAATAACGCGGATAATAAATCGAAGGATGATAAAAATGACTCGCAAAAACTAAATAATACTTCGACAACTTTTAAACCACAGATAAAAACAATGCGACGATCACTAGGAAGTCAGGGTGGCTCGATAACAAACTTTAACCCAAATTTGCCCGCTCATTTCACCGAATATGCTACAATTTGCGCAATGCACAAACTCGGAATCACTGAAAAAGACCTTTCTTACCCATCTGACATGAGTATCAGCACATATTCTACAGATCCAGAGTGCAGAGCATACGCAAAACGAGAATTATGCGCAAACGTCGATAAATTGATTCAGCAAGTCAAAGAAGAGCGCGAAAGAATAATAAATACAGAAAACAACAAATCGCAAGAGACTACGACAACAACGACCCAAATAAATGAAGTAGGAATGACTCTAAATGATAAAGCTGCTTTAGATGCGTTAGAAAGGCGCCAAAAGCGTGAAGTCGAGCAGCTGCTGATGGGAGCCATCTCGATGAACAAAGCAAACGAAGAAGCCAAGGTAAGAGAGCAAAAAGAACTCGAACAGAGAAGAAAACGCGAATTAGAAATCCAGAAGAACAAAGAGCTCGAAAAAGAACGAATAAAGAAGCGTCTGGAGGACCAGGCGAAGAAGGAAGAGAAGAGGAGGCAGCAGGAAGAAGAATTAGCGAAAAAAGCTGAACAGCAGCAGCAAGAATTCCAGAGGAGACTCGAAGAAGATCAAAAGAGGCGACAGAAAGAGCAGCAGGAAGAAGAGAAGAGGCGACAAGAGAAAATGGAGTCCGTCATGAAGAAAATCAGAGAAATGGAGGAAGAAAGGCGCAAGAAGATCGACCAGAGGCAGTCTGATGCCGAAGAAAGAGAGAAGCAGAGGCAAATAAAGATGGAGGAAGAAAAGAAACAGCGCGAAGAGGAAACAAAGAAGAAAGAAGAGCAGGCGAAATTGATCAAGCAGAAAATCGAAGATAAAATGAAGGAAGAACAGGAAAAGAGAATAAAGAACGCAGAAGAGAAGGACAAGAAAGTCCTGGAAAACATACAAAAGGCAGAAGAGCAAAGACTCGAAATACAAAAGAAAATGTCAGAGAAAGAAAAAGCAAAACTAGAAAAAGTCACATTAGCGAGACAGAAAGTCATCGAACAGCGCAACGAGATGGAGAGGAAGCTGACCGAGTCCGCTCTCCAGGCAGAGGCGAGAGTCAAAAAGATAGAGCACGAGAGACTGGAAAGAGCAATGGCAGCAGTCAGTGGCGTGACAGACAGGTCAGCGAAAATCGCGTCAAAGCTCGAGAAACAGCGCCAAGATGAAGAAGCGAGAGCCCAGGAGATAGAGAAGAAGATGCTTGAGGCTGAGGCTAGAGCCAGAACCATCCAGATCCAGTCTAAAAAGACTCTGCTGCAGAACAGTGTCAAGCTGAGAGTCTCTAATGAAATCAAGACTCAGCAGGCGCAAATCAACGAAAGGAAGAGGCAGAACGAGAAGGAAGAGCTCAGGAAGAAAGTCGACGAGAAGCTCGCCAGGATAGAGCAGGAGCAGGCGAGGAAGGAAGAGATCAAGATGAGAAGAGAAAGGCTTAAGCTTCAGCTCGGCCAAGAAAGGAGAAAAATGGAGAGCCAAATGGAGATCCTTAAGAGGGCTACAGCTGACGAGGATGACCTCAGGAGGATTGCCACTGAGTTTGGCCTCGATTTCGATGACTTGAAGAGAAGATATAACGAGAGAAGAACTGGATCTTCGATTATGCCAGCGAAAAGAGCGGATAATAATGACGATGAAGTTAAGAATGAACCTGTTCAGACTAATAATGTTCCAAAAGAAGTTTCCGGAAGGAAGAAAAATTAATTAAAATGTTTTTTATACTTTTTAAAACTAAGCTATCTAATAATTACTTATTAATGTCACTATAACATAATTAATAACTCTAAACACAAAAATTTGCAATTAATGTCAATAAATATGAAAAAATATCAATAAATCTTCATGGGAAATCAAATTCGTATTAAGGAATCAAGTAAATTTTTGCATTATCGTTCAATAACATTGTAAAATCAAGTATTTCGAATGTATTAAAATTAAAAATCTTGATTTCCACGTAGAGAAGTCTTGTATTATCAGTATTTGCAATTTTATTGGTATGATGTGATAATATAAGCTACCAAATGGAAGTTATCCTAGACAAGTAGGCAATTGTTCAAATGAACAATGGAATAAAATGAATAAAAGAAATTCGCTACAATGAAATATCATTCTATAACTGATAAATAAGGCAATAGCAACTGATTTAGGACTTATAATAATATTGTAGTTTTTTTTTTACACGGCAGTTTTGATCCGTTTGAGCAAAATTTGGAATTATGCGTAATTATAGATAAATTACATTATCGTTGCTGATAGGATTTGCATTCAATTTTATAAACTGTGAAAAAATTATTTTTTTGTGCAAATAATTATCAGTATTGGTATTCCAATGTTCTCGTTTTTGAGAAGTGGTTTGTTTTTTTTTACAAAATTATTGAGAATTATGTGTTGCACATATCATGCATCATAACCTTGAGATCATTTTCAATTTTGTGAACAAAATTATGGGCGCGATAATCGTGAAAAACATAAAAATATAATTATAATGTTACTAATATATACTTTCACTTTGATTGGTAAAAAAATTTGAGCGAAAAATTATCGTTACTCAAGATTCAATTTTGATAGAACTGATTAATACTGCACTATTAGCATAAAGCATTGATAAAATTAAAATTTCGCAGTTCAAAAATTATCAATGACTTTATATATAAGAATCAAGAGTATCCAAGATATAGAAGAGAAGGGCTCCAAGAAGCATTACTACATGTCCTTTTCCGAATACGGCACGCACAATGAGTGCTTTTCTTCGAAGTTCTCTGGCTACCATCCAAAATTTGATAATCAGATCATTTCGATGCCAATCAAGAAGCACCACAAGCACCAACTGATCCACAATGTCCTTCTACATGGAGGTGATCCGAAATCAATTTGTTTCCAAATTGTGTTTCATTTATATTTGCTCCCTGAGAATAAATGCACTAAAATCACATTCATCTACCCATACACGAAGAATGGTGACAAAATTCAGGCCACAGTCGAATTCAATTATAATACAAATCGAGATCCACCGTTTTCTCAGCCATTTAAGAATGTCAACGAGAAGGAATTCGTTAAGTCGATGCTGGAGGGCTCAGTAGAAAGAGATCAAAGCAGGAGAGTTACAATTAGAGGATCAAATGTTGACAGTGAAGCAATGGAAGCAGCTTCCAAACTCGGACGCCAAAATATGGCTCAGGAGATGGAAGAAGAAAGTTCTGACGAGTCCGATCAGCCGCCACCAGTTGTTATCCAAAAATCGGAATCTTTCGAATTCGAAGCTTTGCCTGCAAATCCGGCACCAGCAACTGAGATACCAAAGGCATTCAATTCAGGCGGCGCATATAAGTCTGGCCAATTTAATTCTTCTGGCGGGATGAATGTTACTGTTACGCAGACTCCTGCGCAGTCAGCACCTGCTACTCCTCAAACACCAGAACAAAAAGAAGCAGCGATGAACATTTGGATTGATTCTAGATTGGCTCCAGTTCCAAAGCCTTCAGCGGAAAGAATTCAATACTTCTTGCAGTTCCAGCAGCAAGTGAAGCAATATACAGCACAATATGGACCTCAAGTCGCTCAACAATATTATGAACAATATATTTCATACTACTCTGACTGCTTAAACTACCATAATTACATGGAGGAGCGCAAGAAACTCGTCATTCAATATCAACAACAGCAACAACTTCAACAACCGCAAAATACACAAAATCCGCCACAAACACAACAGCAACAACCACCAAATACTCCACCTCCACAACCACCGCAACAATTAAGCCCAGAAGAACAGCAATTACAACGCGCAAGACAAACTTTACAGCAGATGCAATATCAAATTACAGTTTTAACACAGCAACAGAATCCAAGTTACGCACAACAGATCCATCAATTACAGATGCAAGCTTTACAGCTTCAAAATTACATTGTTGTGCAACAAAAGAATATTAATGCATCCAAGTCTCATCAACAGGAGCAAGAAAACCTTAAGCCAGCAAACTTAGAATCATACGAGATGCCACCAACTCAGCCAACTCAGATTCCACAAAATCAGCCTCAACAACAACAAAACTACCAACAGAACTACTCATCTGGCTATCAGCAGCAGTATCACTCCCAGATTCCTCAACACACACAATATCAACAGCCACAGCAACAATTCCAGCAGCAGCAAATGTATCACTCGCAAAATCCTCAATATCAGATGCAGCAGCCGCAACAACAATACCAACAACAGCAGTACCAGCAATATCAGCAGTATCAGCAACAGGAACAACCACAGCAGCTATATCAACAAGAGCAGCAACAATACCAGCAGCAGGAACAACAATATCAGCAGTATCAGCAACAAGAACAGCAGTCTCAAATGCAGTATCAGCAGCCACAAGAAATTGACCGACCTCTCGAGAGAATATCAAGTGTCGATGATTACGAGCTGCCTCCAGTTCTTTCGGCGCCTTCACCGATGGAGCAGATGAATCAGAACAGTCAGCCGCCTCTTCAGATTCCACAGCCAGCGCAGCTTCCTGTTATGAGCAACTTCAGTCAGACTTTGCCACAGACAATGATTTCGGTTCCACAAAAAGTCCAGCTTCGCGTCAATTCTACTTCTCCTCCAGTTTCTGTTTCATCTCCACCACAGAAAGAAGAGGTTCCTACTCCATCTCCACTCCCACAACAGCCATCTGCACCAGCACAGCTTCCTCCACTACCACAACTTCCTCAACCGCAAGTGCAGCCAGGCCAGCTTCCTGCTCTTCCTCAGCTCCCTGTAATGAGCAAATCCCATTCAGGTTTACCACCACCTGCATCAAAAGCTGGTATGGGTTTGCCGCCACCAGCCTCTCAAGCAGGATTTGGTCTTCCGCCACCAGCATCACAGGCAGGTATGGGTTTGCCACCTCCGGCTTCAAAGGCAGGAATGGGCCTTCCACCTCCTGCTTCACAGGCAATGTACTTTCCAAAGTAATCGTTTGTAGTATATTAAAATTAGATCCTATTCTATATCTTTTTTTGTCGTTTTACAATATATTGGATCAGTTTAGAGAAATCAATTTTTTGCCGCTTCAGATTCGATATTATGTATTATCATATAAAAGTTTGAATGCTTAAAGTTTTGAGCCATTCTTTGTATATAAGATGTAAAGCTCATAAACTTTTTTTATTCTTGATAATATTCAATTTTGAATGAGCAAGAGTATAATGCATATCTTAAAGAATGTGCTGTAGTATTCTAATTTATCGTAGAATTTTAGCAATTTGTTTAAATCAATTTTATCAAAACTTTCAAAATAGTAGATATCAAGAAAATATACATCGATAAATCATAACTAATGTGATATATGATTCTTATGATACGCTAATTCAACTATAACAAGGTTCTGTCCGTTTGATGTTAAAAATTCGAGTAAATGCTGAATATATCATATAGAAGACAAGAGACTGAGAAATATGACAATTTTGGCCTTGCGAATTGATTTGGAAATTTTCTTTCGCAAATTTTCGGAAATAACCTTATTGTTTTTGCACATAAATTTTTTGTCATTCATTCAATTTATTTCAGATCAAAATATGGAATCTCATCGTCATTTAAATGATTTTTGCAAAATTTATCATCGGAAAACTCAAATTCCAAAAAAATGAAGATTAAGCCGAAAGTCGTTATGATGGGAGATGCAAGTGTCGGCAAAACGTCAATAGTCAACAAATGGCTGACAGATTCGTTCAATACTAATGTCTATCCTACAGTTGGTGCTGCATATTCGAAAGGTTACTTCGAATATAAAGACAAAAAAGAAGAAGTGCAAGTCTGGGATACTGCTGGAGAGGAAAAGTTTCAGTCAATGGCACCAATTTACTCGCAAGGCGCTTTTGGATGCATATTAGTATTTGATCTCACTAATAGAAAGTCTTTTGAAAAGCTTTCAGGCTGGGTGTCTGTTGCCAGGCATTCTCATGATCTACCTATAGTTCTTTGTGGCAACAAATATGATTTAATAGATGGTGTTGAAGTTGAAGAAAAAGAAGCAATAGAATTCGCTAATTCAATACAAGCATCGTTTTTCTTTACTAGTGCAAAGAATGGATTCGGCATAAAAGAAGCTTTCTTTGATATTCTTTCAAGAGGCTTCAAATATAAAGAAGAGCTGGAAGAAAATGGTACAGATGGAATCTCCTTAGATGAGATACCTCATAGAACATGTTGCTGATTTTTCTTACTCGTATTTTTTGTTTTGGATCTGAAATCAAATCCAACCTTTTTAATTAGTTCATTTGATATATGTGTATGAATATATTAAAGAATATATTGTTTTGTCTATACTATATCGTAGAAAATATTTTTCAAAAATATAAAACTTAATATTTTCAAATCATATTCTAAATGTATTCATTTTAGGAAATTTTCTACATAATAAAATGTATTACAAACCTAAAAAAAAAAAACAAATTTTTTGATAAATATTGAATAAAATGGGATAAAATTTGAAATTTATAAATAAAGTGTGTATGAAGATAATAAAAAACATGGTTTAGAATAGTAAAAATTTTGGAAAATTTTCGTTTATTTTTTCATTTTGATTCATAAATTTTACTCTATAAGATATATTTATTCATTATTTTATGTCAAAATTAAATTTTGGGCACATTTTAAAATTTTGACATTTTATCATGAAAATAGGATATTTATGATATATGAATGCTAAATATCAAATAAAAGTGAGAATTGAATGAAAATCTGTTCCATTGCGTAAAATGACTGCGCACACCACGAGGGAACTCAAACAGGCTCGTGCGACAAGGACACCCTTCACACATGCCGAGGACTTGCAGTTGCTGAAACTGGTCGAAGTACTCGGAGAAAACTGCTGGCGGATCATAAGTTCGACTTTGCCGAACAGAAGCGCCAAGCAGTGCCGTGATAGGTATTTCAACAGCCTTGCGCCGAGACTGAGCAACGGAGAATGGTCAGAAGACGAAGAGAGGCTTCTATACGAAAAAGTTCAGGAAATCGGCACAAAATGGTCAGTATTGTCGAAATTCTTCACGAACAGGGGACCGAACAACATCAAAAACCATTGGAATCGCGTAATGATGCGGAAGCAGGCGTCATTTGCAGCTCCCGCGGAACAGGTTCCAAAAGTCGAAGTTGAACCGTTCCAAATCGACTTTGACTTCATTGATAACGAGAATGTACCACTCCTCGACTATTTTGTCGAGTGAATTAATTATTCAAATTTTTAATTTCTTGTTGTCAACATGACAAGGGGACTTTATCTCAAGCTCCCTTTTTATAAAACTTAAATGCTTGAGAAAAAAAGGATTATGGTCCAATTATTTTAGAAAAAAATTCGAAAACAAAGCTCAAAATCAAAATCGACGTGTAACTATATGCATTCATCGAAAGAAACAATACCACAAAAGTTTTAGAGGAAATTAACATCCTTTGGGAAAAATGTTAATATTTAATTCGAAAATTGGAAACTTAGGTGAGTAAATAATTGTTTGTCTGGATAAAAATAAGCATCATAAATAGTTTATTAGCTGAAAATAATATAAAAATTATTTTTAATTAAAAAATATCTAATTTTGTAACAAAGGATCAATAGTCTTCCGCAATTTAACGCCAAACACGTTTCCTGTTGGTTCCTCTTCCTTCTTCGGCTCCTCCTTAGGCTTTATTTCTGGCTTCGCCTTTCTCCTCTTCTGGAGGCCGAATGGTGTCTGTACATATTCATAATCATCATCTTCCTTCTTGATTATTGGCTCCTTCGGTTCTTCCTTCTGTTCTGGTTTCTGTTCTTTAGTCACAGGCTTGAGCTGAGGCTTAACAAACCCAGCATCCTGCGTCTCTTCCTTCTGTTCCTTAACAACTGGCTTAAGCTGCGGCATGACGAAGCCAGAATCCATAGGCTCATCTTTGGGTGTCTTTGTTACTGGCTTAAGCTGTGGCTTAACGAAGCCTGGCTCTTGTGGTGCTTCTTCCTTCTCTTTGACGACAGGCTTAAGCTGTGGCTTAACTATAGTTTCTTTCTTTTCCTCTTCTGGTTCTTTAACAACTGGGTTAAGTTGTGGTTTTTCCTCTTCCTTAGGCTTTTCTACCTCTGGCTCTTTGACGACCGGTTTAAGTTGTGGCTTCTCTTCTTCCTGAGGCTTTTCCTCTGGTTTCTCTTCCTCTTTAGGAACCTTCTTGAGTGTTGGCATCACGAAACCTTTATCTTCTTCCTTTGGCTTTTCTTCTTCCTTATGAACTTTCCTGAGTGATGGCATGACGAATCCTGGCTTCTCTTCCTCTTTAGGTGGCTCCTTCCTGTCGACCTTCTTGAGCTTAATCTTCAAGTCGTCCGCTTGGATAGATGGAGCGCCACCAACTGCTTCTGGTTCTGGCTTAGACTCAACCTTTGGAGCTGGTTTAGGTTCTGGCTTGGGCTCTGACTTAGGTTTAGGTGGCTCTGACTCCAGTGGGGCTGGTGCAGGAGCAGATGGTGGTGAGGAAGGATTCTCAACAGCAATAGCAACTGTTGGGTTCTCTCTGACTTCCGCTGTTAGCTTAGCAAGTCTCTCCTTCCTCCTAAGTTCTTCAGAATCCTCATCATCTGATGACTCTGATGATGCGGACTTTTCTTCATCATCTGAGGATGACGAAGAGTCTGATGAATGTCTCTTCTTCTTGTGGATTGGAGCGTTTGGATCAAGTGGAGCTGGTGGAGGAGGTGGTGGTGGCGGTGGGGCTGGTGGAAGTCCCTTTGGAAGAAGGGCCGGTGCAGCCGATGGAGAAGGTGGATCCTGCTGAGCCGGTGGTGAAGATGAAGCGTTTGGTATTAGGATTGTCCTTGGTGGGCTGCCCGGGCCTGATGCAATCGGTGGAAGATTTGGTGGTGGAGCGTTTGGCTTGGCAGCTGGGAATCCCATGACCGGTGGAAGATTTGGTGGTGGAGCATTAGGATTAGCTGCAACGAATGGCGGAGGTGGAGCATTCGGATTCGCTGGTGGGAATGCGGGTGGTGGAGCATTAGGATTAGCTGCAACAAATGGCGGTGGTGTTACATTCGGATTGGCGGCGACAAATGGTGGAGGTGGGGCATTTGGATTAGCAGCAACGAATGGAGGCGGTGGTGCGTTTGGATTGGCAGCTGGGAATGCAGGAGGTGGAGCATTAGGGTTAGCTGCGACAAATGGTGGTGGTGGTGCAGTTGGACTTGCTGCTGGGAATGGTGGGGGTAATTGTGATGGATCTATGTCGGCGCTCATCCTGCGTGGCAATGGTGGTGGAATCTGTTGTTGTGGTGATGGGAATGGAACATTTCTCGCAGGTGGAAGCTTTGTGCCAAGGTCTTCTTCCTGCTCTGTTTGATGCAATTGTGGAGGTGGTGTGATAACTGGCTCTGGTTCTTTGTGTTCTTCAAATTCAGCTGGCGGCGTGATTGCTGATAATTTATCATCCTTCTTTTCTTCTTCATCAGATTTATCTTCCTTCTTAGGCTTATCCTCCTTAGCCTCGTTGTCTGAATCATCGTTTGGAACATCAAACGTTGGTAAAGCCTTATCTTCGCTGGCATTGATCTTCTTAGGTGTATCTGGTGGTGTAAATGACATGAAATGATCAACTGGCTTAGAATTAATATCGTTGAATGATTTTTCTTCAGCTTCTTCGCTATGCATCTTGAAAAGTTCGTTGCTTTCACGTGGAATAAATCTGTCGTTGAGTTTAATCTTGAGATCTGCCCTTTCTTCATCACTTGCAGATGATTCTTTGTAGTTTCTGATTTTATCTTTATCGCTCTGTGAAGAAGATGATGATTTGCTTTTATTCTCGCTTGTTGATTCTGCCTCATTCGACTTCGGTGGAGTTGGTAGAGGCGGTGCAGGTAATTTAGCATGTTCTGAAGAGTCATTCGAAGATGGAGGTGATTTCTTAGCTTGCAGTGATGCGGTTGGTGTATTTTGAGGTGTCGGTACAGGTAATATTGGTGGTGAGACGGATTCCGATTTCTTTTGTTGTTCTTCTGGCGTAGAATCGTGTTTATCACTGTTCTTCTCGTTATCTTTGTCGGCTGATGGCGATTGAACGTTTTGTTTCGTAATTTCATTATCATTATTTTGCTTGCGACTGCTGCTGCTCTTAGACATGCTGTCTTCAGTTTCCTTACTACTGTTCTCGCCTGATTTGACTCTTCTGGCTTTGAGATGTTCGAACGGATTCATCGGCTGTTCCTGCTTTGATTCTTCCTTCTTAGGAGCAGGTTCTGCTGGCCTTTTCTTGAGTTTTATGGCCTGAATCGCCGCCAGTGAAACTCCTCCGCCTGTATCTCCAGTAGGAGCCGGCGCAAGTATTGAATTATTTGCTGAAGCTGCTGAAGACCTAGCCTCGCTAGCGGCATCATTGCTTTTCGGCTCGCTTCCTTCAGATACTGAATTCGATGCTGGTGGAGAATTAGCTTTATTATCGTTGTGTGCTGTTGTTCTTGGTGGGGGTGGTGATTTGGACCTTGCGGCTGGTGCTGGTCCTGGTTCCAGTGGAAGATTATATTGAGCCGAAGATGCAGAAGGCTCCAAACTAGCCCTTGGCTTTGGTAAATGATTCTGTTGTTTGTTGGCGTTTGAAAGAGCGGTGAATTTGTTTACGAAATCTTGATTTAACTCGACATTTGGCTCTTGTTCATCCTTTGCAGGAGATGGTGGAGCCGCTTGTTTTGGTTGTTCTGGTGACTTGACTCTCTTGGCCGCTGAAGATTTTGATTTCGAAGTTGGAACTCTGGATGGAGGTCGCCTAGTAGGTGGTCTTCTTGCAGAGGCTGCTGACGAACCCTTTGAATTTCCATCACCTGCGGCTGCAACATCTCTCGACTTGCGGATAACAACTTCTTCAGAAGTTGGAATGTAAATATCTGGCGGTGGTTTCTTAGTATTTATAACATTTGTAAACGCTTCGATCCAGTTTTTAAGTTCTTCTTCTTGATCAACGTGAATTACATATGCTCTTTTTCGATTGGGCCACGATACTTGTAACGCAGGTAAATATTTTACTGAATAGATTTGTTCAATTTTCGAATCGGACGAAAGAGTGAAAGATCCTTTTAATTTTCCTCCTTTTTCCGTGTAATAGATTGCTGAACCAGGGAAGAGAATAAGCCATCGCTTTTTCCATGTTTTAATTCGTCCTCCTTGTTTAATGATCCAGCCCTCTTTCAGTATTTTAGACATTATTTAATTTTAGAATTTATACGAAAAAAATCACCTCACATTATCCAAATTCAAAAGATTTCAATAGAACTGGCATCTTTAGACTATATACAGCCTGTGGTTTTAATTTTAGTATAAAAATTAATTTTGATAAAAACCCGGCTCTCAATTTTCTTCATTTATGAGATAACAATGCATATCAGTCTAGTTGTCATTGAAAAATAGTATTTCAGATAAATTTCGATAGACTTGACCTAAAGCGAATTTTGTAAGCTGATGATCAGCTATATGATAACAATGCAGCAATTTTTTTACCGTAATTTTAACTTTTTACCAACCATCATCAATTTCAATTTTCTCTGTTACTTGGGAGCTTTATTGATCTAATATTATGCATTGATTTTGCATAGGGACAAAGTGAACAGAAGGTTTCAAAAAGAAAAACTGTTTGTGTAGTATTCATCGTCTTCAATCTAGTTCAGCATGCTTGTTATGCTAAAATAAACACAAATATTAAGTTCAATGGATTACGAAATCTGTTGACAAAATCTACTTTTGACTTATAAACGAACATATCTGCGAGAATAGCATTTGTTTAGCTGGAGATGGACATTCTGAACTATCAAAATTATTTGAGAAATTAAAAGAAATTGATTTGATAAAATTAAATTGACAAATCGATAGTTATTTTTGTTATATATGAAGTAAATGATGTATTTAAAATCAGGTAAAAGTATTGAATTTAATGAGAGATAATTCATTTTTTACACTTTTATCTTGATTTTTCGAAAAAATAAGAATTGTTCAAAAAATCTAAATAAATAAATGAGAAGTATTTTAGATGCTAATTCGAAATCCAAAATTTTGTCCAAAATAATTGTACAGTTTTGCGATTAGTTTTTCAACGTGGTGGTTTCTTTTCTTCAGCAACAAATCTTCCTTTTTAGCCTCTATAACATTGTTTTCAATCCATTGCAGTTTAGTAACAACTCTTTTCGAAGAATTCTATTCCTGAATTATTTCTGAAAATGAAGTTCGTTCATTTATAACAAGCAATTCACAACTAGTACACACAAAGCTACAAACTGTCTAGATATGAAAAGATGTTGTAGTTGAAGTTATCAAAATTATAAATCTTTACTTGATTAACTTGCACAACAAGAATAAATTCAGTATTTATAAAAAGTATCGCAATGTAGAACACGTCATATTCGAATATTTGATAGAATATACTAAGTAATGGATATTTTCTTTAAATATCCTTCGTAGAATGCTCATCTTGATTATCATCTTCATAGTTAATTGAATTTTGCTCTAACTTTTTCATTAAATAATTATATTTAAACCTACATTGAACATCGCTTCTATTACCAAACTGCTGGGCTACACGTGTCCATGCTTTATTTCCAAACTGATTTACGCTTTTAAGAAGTAACTCTTCTTCCTCTTTTGACCAGTTTGCTTTAGAAATCTCAGGATTTAACACCCGATTCCATCTTTGGCTACACTGCGCTCTTGTCCTATCATTTCCAACAAAAGAAGCAACAGCTTGCCAATTCGTGGTGCCATGTAACGAAATCGCTTGACGTAGCTTCTCATCTTCTTCAGCTGTCCATCTTTTAGCTTTTGCTCGTGTATTACCTTGGTGTTGTCCATCTCCTTGCGTAGGATATTGAATGTGGAAATTTAGATAGTCGAGATTTGGTGTTTTTTGTGGATCGTTCGCTTTTGGCTGGACCGGAAGAAGGTCAACAGTGAACGGAGGATTATTAGTGCTATGCTCAAAACTCATGTTATCAACAATAAACAGAGTTGTTCAAAGTTGTCACATTTTCGACCATTTTCTGCTGTTCTTCGCTTTTCTCGACATTTAACTGAACTTGATCGCAAAAAACCTATCTTATCTATCAGCCTTCCAACTTTTACAACATATTCCAGCTTCAAATACTTTCCATGACTTGCTTAAATACAATTTTATAAATTTCGTATAGTAGTTAGCTAATTTAAGAATGCTACTGCATTCAAAATCAATATACATTTTGATCTACGAGCTTCTTTTATAACCATTCTTTTTTATTAATATTTTATAAAATTGAAACATCATTATTACACGATTTAACTCATATATTATCATTAGAGCATTCTAAGCAATATACGTTCTCATAGATGCTTATGAAAATAATGAGTTGATAAAATTTCTTATTTTGAATTTAGTGTAATATTCCCCATAACATATGTGAAAACAATTATTGTCGATACACATATTAATGCATAGTTATTAATTCGATCACATATCAAAAAGTAAATTTTCGAATAAATTGAAACACAAACAGTAAATAGATTAACGAGCTTTTGTTTTATCAACATGCAAGAAACTTGCTACTATATACAATTATATCGAGATTAAACAAGACTCTGTAATAATATTGAATATTAGTGAAATATTAATGTGTTTAATAGTAATCACCTATGTGAATCAATTATAATTATTACATGCTATAATAGCCAACTATTGGTTTCGTTAATTAACATATTTTGTGAAACACGATAAAATATGTAACTCAATCATTCATTGGCAATATGATGGTCATGCTTATAAAACTGTTTTTTATCTAAATCTTATATAATCAATGATGCTTAGCCTAAAGGATTTTTAATCAAAATAATTTTCCAATGTTTTGGGTTTCCGATGTTTCTGGATTAATCTCTAAACATATAGGTATATCATCCGCTGCAATAGCAAAGTTTATCGTAGTTCATCCTGTTCAAATAAAAAAATTTCGGATTCACAAACTGACATTAAGATCAAAAAAACTTTCTAATTGTTTTAAATAGAATATTCCACAAAGGAATCCAGAAACCAATTCTCTTTTCAAAATTATTCGCTCACAAAATTTATTTTGAAGAAATGGGCTCTGTGATGAATAAATATGAATAAAAATTGGGTATTGTTTTAATTGTAAATTTTTGTAAATTGTAAACATATGACGGGGAAAATTTTACGCTCTCAAACAATAATTTTTTTTGTAATGAGCAGCAGCCCGAACGATTTATCTTCGTCAGGGAAGAATGATTCGTTCAGGGGCTCCATTGTCAGCTTCATGGATAAAGTGGAAAAAGAAAAAACAAATGTCTTCAAATTATCGAAAATATGCGAAGAGTTTAATTTTCAGAGAAGGAGATTCTATGACGTCATAAATGTATTCGAAGTCATTGGATGTTGCCAACACGATACAGTTGATACAATAACATGGCTCGGTAAAGATAATATAATGAAAACATTACAACATCTCGCAATTTCTCATGGCGTCATGAATCCTCAAGTTAAGCTGAAGGAGATTATTCCTAAGGAAAAGTGTGATACTATTGGTAAGATTACACAGTTATACATAATGCTGTTTGTGGCAATGAGAAGACAGACACTCAACATAAGGCATATTGCTATATACATTGCACGCGGCAAAAATGTATTAAAGACTATTTTATGCAAGCTATATCAGATTTCATTTATTCTTACTGCCGCATCGATCATTGAGAAGACAGACACACCCTCTGAGATCCGGATGTGTGATGCATACTATGATTACATCATCCAGAATGGTGAAAGGTTGTGCAAGTATTCTGTAGACAGCCTGCTTGTAAAACCACAGATAGGAAATGAACCATATATCGACTCAAGGAGAAAGGAGTTCGAAAAATACTGCAAATACATGGTTATGAGAACTATTGCTGCTGATCAGCCAAGAAATCGCAAAAAAATTGTTGTTTGAATGATGTTTCTGAATAAATACTATATAGATATTGTTTTAATACAATTAGTAGATGTTTTTAACGAATTATTTCTCCATTTTGGACAATAATCGTTCCTCCCCAAAATGATGCTATTATCCTCATAACAACAATGCATAGATGCTGAACGGATGATTTTGGATCAAAAATAATGCAGAATCAATTTAAGAAAATTATATATTTGCTCCAAAACACAAAATTACCAAGCTTTTGTCAGTTTGAAGCGATTGAAGACAAAATAATGCATTTATGCAAGTTATTGTTCTTATTTTCAATTCGAAAATTTCGATATTTTAGATTTGATAATAGTTATTTCAATCATAGAATGCCTATAAGCAGTGTAACTGGTTTAAAAGATACAAAATGCTTCAGAAAAAAAGATGAAAATTTGTTATTTTAGATTTACCATTAGTTATTTCATATATAGAATGTATATAAGCAGTGCAAATGATTTAAAAGTCACAAAATGCTTCAAATAAAGAAATGAAAAATCAAAAAATAGAGAAGAAATTTGACAAGTTTACACGATAAAAAACGAAATAAAAAAATTGTCACATTTTTTATTTCTCATGTTTCTTCTTCTTATATCTTTGCACGCAAAGTCCAACGTTGGATACAAAATAGAGACAGAAGGATGCGGCAAACTCATATTAAAAGACAAAGAGATAAAAGATTTTAAGATTGATAGCAACAAAATTTACATCACAACGCAAAAATTCTTCATGACAGGAAAACTCGAATACCAATATACAGGAGAAAATGAAACGCACACAATGAAATCAGATACAAATTACATTTTCGATAAAGATTTCAAATTGATTCATTCTCCTTATTTAGGAGGAAGAACAACATTATACTATTGGACAGTTCCAAATGATGAGCCATGTGAAGGATATGCTTACTCAATTATAGACCAAAAGAAAGTTATTGTTCAAGAAAATGTTTTAAATCTTACAGTTCCACGCTGCTACATGTTCTCAAATCTTTTCGATACAAATATTAGCATAAAAAATCCGGAACCTTCTAATCATACCGTTCATAAGAATTTCTATATTAGATCCGAAGGAAGCGGAAAATTAGGATTTGTTGTTAAAACAGTTAATCAGCATTATGGCGCATTCAACGTTTCCATTACTAGATTTGATAATGAAAACGAAACAGACCAAATTTGGATCCATGCTGCGGATAATTTAACTTGGTGGATCTGGACTGCTATGTTTGGTTCTGCAGGAGTTATTTACTTCATCTTTATCTTATGTATGTTCAGAAGACCAAATTCTGATAAGGAATACATTTATTATTGGGGACCAAATCAGTCGTCATTAACACAAAGTTTGCTTGGAGAAATGTAATTTCTAAATCATTGCTAAAGATAGTTCGTATTATATAATTTTCTTTCAATACTAACAATACTAGCTTCTCTACTTCAAAATATATGAACTCTAACCAAATCATAAACAGATTTTAGCAATATGGAGTTTCATAATTGATAAAATAAATATCAAATTTCTATTTCGAATATAACTCTAAAACTATCGATTTACTAACAATATATAACAATATTAATCTAATGTCGATACATCTCTATTTGGATTTTAAAATGTTTTGAATATAATTTCGAATTAATGCCTTATTCAAATGTATACTGTATTATAGGGGTGGCAACAATCTTTGACTTAGCCTTAATAGATGGAAGTGAAATTTGATTTCTTGTCTTCGATTTGATATGCAAACAAGTTCGTCTGCTGTTAAACAATGGATGCATAAGTAGAACCGAAGCCGAAACTCGATCACTTGGATTCACTTTCAGCATTAATTGTAATAATTCAATTTCGTTTCGTCCTAGATAATCAGGGAAGAAGATATAACCAGATACTATCTGCCTCTGTATTATATTACTGTCATTAGATGTCCATGGCGTTTTTCCCATATACAAGAAATATAAAATAACACCGAGCGACCAAATATCGGCTTTAGAGGCATCATAGTTAATGTTGCAGAGGCATTCGGG
Source organism: Trichomonas gallinae (assembly GCA_008369845.1). Lineage (NCBI taxonomy): Eukaryota > Parabasalia > Trichomonadida > Trichomonadidae > Trichomonas > Trichomonas gallinae. The sequence goes on along the minus strand of MRSU01004809.1, from coordinate 38,987 downwards.
CGCAGAAAAATGCATTGTTCCGCAAAACTCTGAAATTTTTTCGCCAGGTCTAAAACTGTGTGATAATCCAAAATCAGAGATTTTAACCTCAGGAAATCTCGTTATTAGCACATTTTCCGGCTTCAAATCTAAATGCGCAATTCCAAGAGAATGAATGAAATTAACTGCCTCGACAATTTGTTTAAAGACCAATATCGCTTCATCGGCACATAGTGCACCCTTCTTTTTGATATAGTTACCAAGGTCTCCTCCTTGGCAGTATTCGAACAACTGATATACATTTTGGGTGTCCTGGAATTTTGCATGTAAATGAACAATATTAGGATTACCATTGAGTTTGTCGTAGATATCGAATTCATATGGATGGCCATCTTTGATTTTAGAAAGAGGAATAACTTTTAATGCATATTCATTCAACGATTTCCTATCTTTTACTAAATATACTTCTCCATAGCTGCCGCTTCCAAGCTTTTTTACACGCTTAAATCGAGCCACCAGATCCTGGTAACTCGAAATTTCGACATTCATCTGTTGAATGAAAAATCGACGATTATATTCGTTTCAAATCTGCGTATCGTTTGAATTTTGAAATCATTAAAAATTGACAACTATACAGTAAAATATTTTTGATGTGTAATTACAATTTTATGAAAAGTGACAACCTCTTTGTTTTTTTTTACATCAACCATAGCTTAGAATTATATAATTTTTTTGCGATAGATTCTATATGACAATTTTACTTGTTGCAATTTCGGTTTTATTGAGAAATCAGCGAATAAAAAAATTATTGACCAGGAAACATTAAAAAATCAAGATTTCTCCGCTATAATTCATTATTTTAACTCATATAGTGATAGTTTATACTCGCAATGGAAGGTCGCTCCTTACATATTTTTGCTTTCCAAATTTTGATTAGCTGTCATAATCATAAATCTGATATTATGGAGCATAAATTTATAAAGTATGAGACATATTATCCGTTCATGTATAGCTCATGCGATATAATTACGTTCATGAAAATATTGATTTTTTTTAATTGTATTGCTGACAAACAATTTTATTAAACAAAAACAGACTAATATAAAGAATGGTTGAACATTAGAAGTAAGTGCGTATAATGCATCCAGTGATTGCAAGACAGAGTAAAAGATGGAGTAAACTACAAACACCTAAGACCTTCTTGATTCCAAAGGCTTTTAGATATAAAATAGGTGGAAGGATCAAAGCCATAATTGAATATGATATTGAACCAATTAATTCGATGATATTTTCGTAACCATTTAAGTAATAGTATACAAAAGCACCGCATATGAAAATTGCCATGACTGAACCTACTAAAAGCGAAATATTATTCAATGTATCAGAAAATATGAAAATCGTCTGTCGTGCAGCAATTATCAGATAACCGCTGTTTGTTATTAGAAGATTAATTATTGATGCTACCTGTGCAATAGGCGTGAAAAGATTTTCTGTCGAGTAATAATCAAGGAAATCGTTTTCTCCGGCTTCTCCCCAGAGACTTAAGTGTCCGAAAAATGAAATAGCAAAGTTAATGATTGCAACAAAAATAGTTGCAAAAATAACGACTGATAAAACGTAATTTTGAGATGTCTTAGGTAGGTCTGTCGCTACATTGCAAATAAATGGCTGAGACCAAAATAGAGTCGTAAATGCAGAGAAAGATTCTATTAAGCCCCAAAAATCACCTGTGACTACAGTGAATTTCTTTTGAGGATCAAAACCATCTTCTTTGTACGAATCTACAAAGAAAAAGATGGTAGCGATCAAGATAATGAGAACAGCCAAGTTAGCGATCATGAAATAGAATCTTAAACTTGAAAATCTTTTGAAAAATACGAAAGGAATCGTGAAAACAGGAATTATGCAGTAGAATATGAAGTAATTGTTTGATAATATGTTACCAGCACCTAGTCTAGGATCAACAACGGATCTAATTGTATCATAAACAGAAGCTGCGTTGGTTATTGATGAATAAAGAAGCGTGATGATATAAATTATACGAATAGTATGTTGTCCCCATCCAAAAGTGTCCTTAACTATATCAGCGTATTGATTTCCAAAATTAAAACGCCATGTGCTGATGAATAAATAAGAAGCAGCGATATTTAAGAAAGCGGCAGAAGCACACATGAGGGCCACGTCGACGATGCCATACTCAAATAAATAATCCATGAAATTTGCATCGTTCGCAGTCATCATACAGAACATAATTGATATAGCGCTAAACCAATTGATGGGGTTAGCACTGAGCTTAAACAGTTCTCTGTTGCTTCCAGTAGTGAACTTGTAGTCTTCGAGGAGTAAATCACCTCCAATCATCCCAATTAAAATTTGACAAAAATTATCTCCATTTCGCTCTATTTATCGGCCTCTAGATAGGTGTAAATAAAATCATTCTATTGAAAATTTTTTCAAATAAATATTTGTACGTTAATTTAAATTATTTCAATCGAAAAATATTATAAATTAATCTTTATGGATTGACAAATAAAAATACGAAATATAAAAATACAGTTTTTTTATAATAGTATCTATTTTTGGTATACATAAGAAAAAAACCATTTCGAACAATTGAGTTTGTACACATTTCGTTATCAAAATTCAATTTTTGAGGGTTGAAAATGAACTTTTAACGGAATATTTAACCATAAGACATATGCGATCGTATTCATAAGCAGTAAAAGAATTTGTTTCAATTTTATTTCATCATAATTTTGAACCAATGTTCGATACAGCATCAGAAAAACATATTGTTTCCAAATAATCAAATTGAGTGCGTATCAAAACTCTCATTTAAAATTTTTATGAGTAATTATCAGCATTCATATATTATATCGAATTCTCAATTTGGTTAATTCACCCCTAAATAGAGAGGTTAAAGACCCTGTTTTATTGATCAAACTATTCTGGTATAGGAAATAATGCCTTACGTCACTATTGATGGAAAGAAAATGTTTTACGAAGAGGTTGGAACGGGATTCCCGATTATATTTGGCCATGCGTATTTATGGAATCATGATTTATACAAATTTCAGGTAGAAGTCTTATCAAAAAAGTATAAATGTATATTGCCAGATTTGTGGTGCCATGGGAAGAGTGATGATATAGATTGCAGTGAAATATCTATTGAAATAATGGCGGAACAAATGATCCAATTCCGAAAAACATTAGGGATTCAAGAATACTTCGTTGCTGGACTCTCTGTTGGAGGTATGTGGGCTACACATATGGCAATCAAAGATAAAGGCGTCGCAAAGGCTCTAATTTGCATTGATTCATAAGTTGGCGCAGAAACTGAAAAGGACAGGATAAAATACTTCAAATTAATGGACTATATCGGAAGCTTCGACGTCTTTACTGATGATGTGATGTGTGCATGCCAAATTTCTATTCGCCAAAAGGCATTGAACAAAACATTCCTGCTATCGATGCATTGAAATCTGTCCTCAAAGAATACAGTGGACAAAGGCATACGGAACTTGTGAAGTTGGGAAAGAGAATTTTCGGAAGAAACGGAATTCTCGATCAGTTGCCGTCACTAAGCATTCCTGTATTGTTTATGACTGGAAAATATGATGTACCAAGGCCACCACACGAAGCAGAAGAAATGGGCAAATTAGTTCCAGGCTCTAGAGTTGAAATTATTGAAGATTGCGGTCACCTCTCTGTCCGTGAGCAGCCTGAGATGACAACGAAACTTATGTCTCAATTCTTTGATTCAGTCAAAATAAACTAAGTATTTTTTTTTTTTTTGGCGAACCTCTTTACATGACAAAATTTCGCTTCAACCTCAATATTGAATGATTGCTCTTTTCATTCTTTGTTTTCATTTACCGATTCCGGAGCCAAAGAAGCTATGCGAAATGTGTATGCACTACGGAGAAGTTACATTTGCACTAGCAAGACAAGGAGCTTCTTATGAAGAAATTGCTGCTAAAGCTACTGCAAAGTGCAATTCACCAAGTTTACCAGATGCTCTCAGAGCTCCATGCAGGAAATTCGTTTCTGTTGGACTCAACGATGCAATTCAAATGGCGAAAACAACTCAGACCTCAGCTCATGATTACTGTGTTTCCAAGCACATATGTTGATCTAAATTTAGTTTGGTTACCCGCAAATTTGACTAAAGTTTTGAAATTTAACATAAATGAAATTCAATATAAATAGTTTTAGCTACAGTATACAATATATTGATTTGTTCTGTTGACACTTTGTTTTCCTCAAATCCAAGAAGATATCCAAGAAAATGATATTTCGGTAACAGAATATAATAAGAATTTCATAGTACATCGTTATGATATAACCTTCAAAATACCTAAATAATATATTTTATGCATTTAAGATGTGGATCATATAGCAAATATGATTCAGATTGTTAATTCGTTATATTATTTGCTTTAAATCATATATTTTGATGAGCATAAGCATGTGAATACAGAGTATGCATGACTTCAAATGTTTGGCTCTATCCCCATATGCTCGAATGTGGTCAATCGCAAATCATTCGTAACACCATTATGAACATACTTAAAATTAGACATATAAACCAATATGTAGTATAAAATCCAAATTGATGCGATACACATTTGGACTTGAAAAAATAAGATTAATATTCTAATTTAAATCATTGAAAACTATATAGTTATAGATATTAATGCTAAATATACTTCAAATTTGTCTGAAAGTACAGATTTAGTGTCATGTTGGAACCCGCGTTTTGATTTCTCGATAATACTAATATGCACAGTTATCTAAATATGAAAACGTAGAATTAAAGCAATTACACGATAAGTTCACAAAACTTTTTCTATCTCACAAAAATCATCTAGAACTTTTGAACTCATTTTTATCGTTATTTTAGTAAATTGTTCAATATATAATCATCATTGATCAAAAGTAGGTAGACATTTAACTAATATGTAAAATCAGCTCAGAAAAATATTTAATTGAAATTTTAAACAATATATTAGATTTTCATATCTTATCAATTTTATAGTGAAAACGAATAATTCATTGTAACGATGTTGCTCAGAAAAAATAATCAATCTATTTAAAAAATTGAGAATGAATATTAATAAGTCGTTGAAATTCTCCCTCGGGATCAGCATTATATTCGAATTTATTGCCCAGAAAGAAAAACGAAAAAAAAAAAAGCGCCGTAAACATCAGAAAATTCTTCTCACAAAGAACCAATTATAAATAACTTATTTATAGACGATTACTAAACCAAACATCACGAAATAAAATATATTTGGCTGTACATTTTATTTCAATACAAAATCTTTTACATTTCAATGACTTCCCTTCAAAAAATAACTCATTCATATTACGCATCGGGCAATTCTTAACCAATATACATGAGTGGTGAATTTTTTAAAATAAAGATATCCTCAAAATATAATCTTCACAAAAATTCAATTTTATTTTTGATGCTTGTTCCATTGCGTGTGTACAGGAGAGGCAGGGTACATCAACCACAGTCAATCAGAGACAATGAAAAGATACAGAAGAGGATACAAGCTAATGGAGATAAGTTGAAGTTCATCTCAGTTTACCTTGATAAGTATTTCGGAACACATGTTAACACCCTTATTTTGAATTCATTGGCGAAGATAATCATGGATATTCATGGCTTGGAATTAGATAGACTTGCCAAAAGAAATCGAACCGCTCTGTTATGCTGGTATGCTGAAAACTGGGATCGTATTTACCCAGTTCTCAAGCATTTAAATATAACCGATACATTAATGAACACAAATTCGAACACACAAAAGATTGAATTTGAATCGTTCAATCCATTGCCCATAACACCAGCTCATTATGCCGATCCATTCTCATTGGAAATCCTTTTGAATCATCACTAGAGCTATTAAACTGTTTGTTTTTTTATTCCTTATTTCATCGTATATTTTTTTAATAAATTGCTGTTATATTGGATGATATGTGCTTTTACACATTAAAGCTACTGATATGACTATGGTTTAACTCTGCAAATATATTAAATGAAAAGAAAAAAATATGAAATCAAATCAAGTTCCGAATTATTCATCTTCTCATTAAAGGAAAGCAGAATATAGAACGAAATTTCCCTTATGTAGCTTAGTTCAAGAAAGATTCAAATACGTTTATTTTTAAAATTGCTCTGAACATTTAGCCTTGTGTAGATCAACTTTCAAAGGTATCAACCATAGCATTTATAGTTTAATTTTAAATTCTGCAATCTATCATTTAAATGTTTGTTCTGAATAAATAAAATGCTTCACACACATGCAAAATCCACATTCTTAAAAAATCAAATGAGTGTGACATGTTTTCAAATAGGGACAATTAAATCTTGAGTTACCGAGCTTTATTAATGGAGAATTGATAGGATTGAACATGGGTAAGAATATATATAATGTCTCACGATTAAAATCATCCAATAATCTTAAAAATTCACACTGAATTTCAATTAAACTTGAAATATACAATCTCTATTAGTTACACATTTAAATAAGAGAATGATTAAGTCTCGTATCCTCAAAATAAAGTAAACGTTTTTCTTGTAATATTTTCCATATTATTTCTATTATTATAAAATTTTCTAGTTGTAAAAGTGATTTAGAAGCGAAATCAATAATGAATCATAATGTATTATATACATAGTATCTAAATATCACATCAAATCCAGATTTGACAACAAAAATTTTATACGTTGATATCAAAAAATTTTAGGTTTGTTCTGCTTTAAACACAATTTTGTGGCTATTTACCTAAATTTCGAGAATTCTTAGAAAAACCATTTTTTAAATCAATCAATTTTAAAATGGCCGAGGTTAAGACATACTACGCTTTCTTTGATGATAACTACCACAGGTATTATTATCTGGATATGACCACCCAAGAAACTACATGGGATTATCCAGAAGACGCTTATGTTCTTGATCCGGAAACGCAGGAACCGTTTATCAATCCTTTATTACGCTCCAAAGTTTCTGAGCCGACATCAAAAGAAACCACACAATCAACTATTGCAGTTCCTGATAAAATCGGCTTAATTCCAGATGCAGGAATTCCAAAAAAGCCACATACGCACAGAGCTTCGGAGGTTCCGCATTACTTACCAGAAGTAAGGGCGATTCAAACTGTCTCACCAAGACTAAATCCTCTTAAAATCGAAAATAAAAAACAAAGACGTCGTAGTGACTCATTGGTTCCTTATATCAGATCCAATAAATTCACTGGTGTGCGTACATGCGTTTTCAATGTCGCTGATGATGGAGATCAGCCATTTGTTTTAGAAATTGAGCAGAGCGTAGTTCAGTTTGATCCAGCGAAACTCGCAGCTCCTGACTCAAACAATGAGTCAAGCAATCAGCAAGTTAGCAACCAAGATTACGAAATCGAAAAAGTCGAAGAACAAGAGGAAGAAGACAAAAAGGACGATGATTCTGAACCAGACCACAAGCATGGAGGCAGCCGAAGAAAATTCACGCTTCCTCGTACAGACAGTGGTTTCTTGCCGGTCGTTGAGAAGAACCCTGACTACAGTCTCGATAAATTCGCTAAAGATCACTTCAACAAACCTAAGAAAGGCAAACTTTCACGCGAACAGGTCTCAGTTGATTCTCTTATATCATTTGAATCCAAACCAATATCGAACCCACTTTTACAAAACCTTCCTGTTGAATGCCATAAGGCGGCAATCAAGCTCTTCACGTTTATCTTAATGTATACTAAAGTTCAGAAATGCAAATCAAAAATCCAACCTACACTTCAGGAATTTGTTAGAATGCTCCAGGAAGACCCGCGCCTAATTGATGAGGCCTACTTCCAGGTGATGAAACAAACAAACGGTAACCCTCCTGTTGAAAATTTGATTCGCGCTTGGGAGCTTTTGCTTACATTAGCAACAATTTTCCCATCATCTAAGGAATCCGAGTTATGGATCAAATCACACATCGCGAAAACTCTCCGAAATAACAATCGTGGACTCAAATTAATTTCAACATTCACTTTTATTCGCTATACAGCAAGAATGACAATCGGCCAACCAATGGAAGATCTTACAGACGAATACATATCGAACATACCAACTCATCCACTTACTTTTCATACAGTTTTCGGTGCATCTCTCTACGAAGTCATGTGGTGCCAGCGTCGCCAGCATCCTAACTGTCCAATACCATATTTCCTCATAGAAATCTGCGCGAAGATGAACGAACTCAGGTGCAAAGAGCGCGAAGGCGTTTTTAGAATGCCTGGCTCAATGAAGAGAGTTGACGAACTTGCTGCACTCGCTAATGAAGGTCACAATGTCCTTGAAGGCATCAACCTCGATGATTGCGCTTCTCTTATGAAGAAATGGTTCAGAGATATTTCTGGAATGATCGTTCCAATAAATCTTGCTCCATACTTATCCGGATTTTCAGAAAAGGACCAGTTCATTGAGTTCGCGGCCTCTCTTCCGCCAGTTAACTCAATGACTTTAGCATATTTAATCGGATTCTTGCAGGAACTCTCTGTCCATCAAGAGAAGACTAAGATGGGTGTCAAGAACCTTGCTATGGTCTTCTCACCAAATATTGTACAGTTTGACATGTCTTCTGCTGTCGGATCTACAAGATTAGATGCTGGTGTTGGACAATTCTTCCTTGAGCAGCTGATCGAGAACTGGGATGTTTCACTCATCTATCCTATTCAGTTAGAGCCAAAGAACCAAGGATACAAATTGAATGAAGTTTTGTAATTTTATTATTTCATCATTTTTTTTAATTTTCATTTCATGTGATTACGTAAAATGTTTTATTATTCGTTAATATTATATATATCAACTTCACAACTCTATTTTCTACAAATATTTTTAATCAAAAAATAAATTTTGAATTTTCAAAATAATAATAACATTAGAAATGTATTGGTTCATCAATGTAACGTATAAACATTATGTATTTAGAACATATTTCCGAAATAATAATTTAAAAATTATATAACATTAAGACAAATGTAAATCGATTATTCGTAGTTGATTTCAGCCGATTTGCAAGAAATCGGCATGTTTTCATCGTTGTAAATAATAACTCGAAGATTATATCGTCCAGTTTTTGTAGAAGATGGAAGGATGTATTCACCAATGTGTTTCATTGTGTTTTCTTGGCATCTATCGCTATCATGCAAACAGAAATCGCCTCTTTGTCTTAGGAAAGGCGCCTGGTCTTGAGATAGCTGAAATTCCATGAAATAATTCTTATTAGGATCAGGTTTTTTTGCCTCTACTTTCATTCTAAAGTAATTATTCTTCGAAATCGCTGCTTGTTAGAAAATAAAACTGAACTAGAAGGTTCTATGTCAACAAGTGTAATCAAATCTTGCTCAAACTGCTGTGTCCTGCAGACACTTAAGTCCAATGCAACACTTTTACCTAAAAAAATTAAAAAACAAAACATTTTAAAAAGTGACAAATCCCTATGAACGGAAAGTGCTACAAAAAGTGACAAATTCCTCGATCTGAAAAAGTGACAATTTTTTTGGAAAAATGGATTTGACACAAAAAGAGGAAGAATTATTAATAAACGAGAATTTATTACCACGCTATATCGATTCTTACTCGATGGTGTTTGCTGATCCTGAGTTTGCTGAAGATGTTAAGAAGAAAAGAACGGATTATATAATTAACAAATTTGCATACGGAAATACACTAAATTCAAAATCATCTGATAATTTTCCGCTACTTTATCATGCAATTATGACAGGTGATGCTACATTTGTTGATTTTTGTTTGCGAAACGGAGCAAATCCTAACATTATTGTTCAAAACATGTCTTTATTGATGATAGCAGCTCACAAGAGATACTCCGATATTGTTGGTTTGATTATACAAGCAGGTGCAAGTCCACATTTTCGTTCATCAAATGGAAAAACAGCGTTAAATTATGCAAACGATGACATAAGACGTATTATAACAGGATATTACAGACAAGAAATGCGCAAACGAAAGATTTGCGAGGCTGCAAGTGAAAATAATATTAATGAAGTTTTGTATTTATTGACAATCGGCAAAAATATAGACGAGACTGATGACAAGAAGATGACACCGTTCATGATTGCGTGCGCAAATGGATACCTTTCCCTTGCACATATTTTGGTAAAATTCGGCTGCAACATTGATGCTGTAGATTCGAACAAGAACAACGCAATAATACACGCGATAGTCAACCATAAACCGAATATTCTCGTTTATTTGCACAACATTGGTATGAAATTCGACACAAAAGTCGATGGAAAGTCATTACTCATGATTGCAATCGAAAACCATGATATTGACGCTGCTCAGATATTAATACAATACGGGATGGACATAAATTACGTGGATCCGCACGGGTACAATGCTTTATTTTATGCAATTCAAAACGATTTTCCAGATTGCATTCCTTTATTGGCTACACAGAACACATTTAACGCAAAAGTCAATGATTGCGATGCGATGATGTTTGCCTGCTTGAATGGAAAGCTTCGCTGCGTTGAACAATTAATTGCATTGAATTTCATACCGAATCAGAAGGATGCATTCCTCATGTCAGTCAGAGGAGACCAAGTGTTAACTGCTAATTACTGGATGAAGCACGGAGTCGATGTTGATTCAACAAATTCCGAAGATGAATCAGCTCTGATGATTTCTCTTAAGTATGGCATCGTTCTCTCAGGATTTTTGATTAACCACAATGCTAATGTTAGATTCATCAACTCCAAAAACGAAAGTGCGCTGACTTATTCAGTCTTTTACGAAAAAATCATTCCTCTTGAATTTATTTTGGATGATTTTCTTCAAGGAGACTTGTTCGATCACATCATGCACGCCTTAAATGTTGCAATAGAACTTGACAACTACGATGAAGCTAAGCTGATAATTTCACGCATATCCAATCATCCTAAATTCACAAACAAAGGCTTATTAGTGAAATGCGATTCAAAGGAGATGAGAAACTTATTCCTAAACGTGTCAAAGGCCGATCTACCTGTTAAAATCGAGAAAGGTAGCAACATCCTCAAAGCAGCTGCAGCAGGAAATATTCCAGAAATCATATATTATCTTTACGAAATTCCTAAATCGATTGAAGTTAAGTCGAAAATCGGTTTGACACCATTTCTTGCTGCCTGCACTTCAGGACAGCTAAATGCTGTGAAATATTTGGTCTCAATGGGCGCAGACTTGAATGCTACAACAGAAGAGAATGCAAATGCTTTGGCAATAAGCTGCGAGTTTGGTCATCTTAACGTTGTAAAATATTTGATCGAAGAACAAAAGTTTGACATGAATTCTTACTTGATTCAAGGAAAAACTCCAATGTGCATTGCTGCTGAAAATGGACACATTAACATTATGGAATATCTGGTGAACAAAGGTGTAGACACACAGCAAAAGTCACTGAGTGGTGACAAACCTATATATTACGCTGTCAAAAACAACAAAAGTGAAGCATTCGAGTTTTTGCTCACAAGAGGCGGCGACATCAATGAACTGTCATCGGATGGTCAGCCATTATTGGTAACAGCCTACACAAATAATTATCCGGAGTTGACACAGCTGATTATCGACAAAGGAGCAAATCTTTCCATTATCAACAAAGTCGGAATGAACTTTTTGCACTTTATTTGCGGAAAAGGCGACATGGTTTTGGCGACCTTGGCTCTTCATCATGGTTTGGACGTCAACAAGCAGAGATCGACTGATAACGCGACTCCTTACATCATGGCGTGCTACTCAGGTAACGTAGAGTTGATGCAATACTTGGAGAATAACGGCGCAAACACAAAAGTTTTAACGAGGAATTCAATTACACCTTTTTACGCTGCATGCGAAGGTGGAAATCTAATAGCTGTCCAACACTTGATATCACTCAACGTCGACACAAAGACAAGAGATATCTATTACATTTCTCCATTTTTGGCTGCCTGCAAATCAGGAAAGTTTGATGTCGTCAAATATCTTATATCTACTTTCCCTGATTGCTTGAATGACACAGATGTCAACCAGTGCAACGCCTTCTATTATGCTTGTCAGTCAGGAAACATAGACTTGGTGACATTCTTGTACCAAACTAACACATTCGACGTAAACGCGAAGTATTGGAACAAAAACACTGCATTACACGCAGCCTGCTACAATGGACACCTCGATGTTGTTAAGTTTTTGCTTAAGAGAAAGGCAGACTTGTTTACAGCGACAAGCTCAGGCTCTTTTCCAATCCACTTGGCTGCCAAAAACAACAAAGTCGCTGTTGTCGAGTATTTGATCAAAGAGGACAAAAGATTGCTGGAAATTCGTGGACCAAAGATAAACACGCCTTTCATGGTGGCAGCTCTAAACGAAGCTAAAGGTGTCTGCAAGTATTTAATGTCGAAGAAAGCAAACATCTACACGAGGAATGACACAGAACTAACTCCAATGCATCTGGCTGCTGCACAAGGAAATCTCAGGATGCTCAAAATGCTGCTGAAAATCGGCTTCGACGTCAACGAGGTTTTGAACCGAGAAACTCCTCTTTCTAGGTCAGCAATGTACAACCAGTGGGATTGTGTCAAGTTCTTGATAGAACACAACGCTCAAAAAGAATCAGCGACAACATTATCCGCTCTGCACAGAACCGTCGAGGAAAATCGTTTAACAGATTTCAAGCACTTTATAAAACTCGGCTTCGACGTCAACGAAGAAGGAGAAATGGACAGGACTCCATTAATCGTAGCAACAATCAAAGGATATGATGACTTCATTGACTACCTTTTGGCCAACAATGCTATTGTAAACAAACTCGACAACAAACCTTATTCAGCATTAAATTACGCAATCGACAGAGGAGACATTGAAACAATCAAGAAACTGATTCAGAACAGAGCTGATGTCAATGTTTCTCTCGCCGAAATCACGCCGTTCATTCAAGCTATAAGGGTCAACAACAAAGAGATTTTCGACCTACTTTATTTGCAGGGCGCTTTCATCAATGTAACGTCTAAGTCCGGCATCTTCCCAATCCACGAAGCTGCAACATCCAATGATTTGTACTACATAGAGAATCTCGTCAAATGGGGCTCCTTCATTGATCAGCCGACAGTTTACGATTGGAGGACTCCTTTGATGTTCGCTGTCTTATCAGGCAACCATCTGCTGTTCAAGTGGATAATAGACCAGCAGGCGAATATATACATGAGAGATATTGACGGAAACTCTGCTTTCGGATTGAGCATGATTTCGAGCAAACTCGATTTCGCCGAAACTTTGATACAAAGAGGTGCAGACTTGAATGAGACAGATTATAGAGGAAATACTATTGTCTGCAAAGTTTGCTCACTCAATCACAAGGATTCAGTCTATTTCCTGATAGATAGAGGAGCTTTTCCAAACGCTTTTGATTCAAATCACAACACACTGCTTAATATTGCTATTTCTCAGAAAGATTTCATGCTAGCGAACTATCTGATAGACAAAGGAGCATTCCCTACATTGCCAGGTATCAGTGGCCAGCATGCCATCCATCTCCTGGCGACATTCGACATGGACGAATCTTTGGCTCTGATCAAAAGATTTTTGGACATGGGCGAAGACATCAATGTCAAAGATGATTTCGACGAAACTCCGCTGCATTATACAAACTGGATGAGAGAAGGAAAGACAAAGGTTGCCTCATTCATCAAAAGATGTGGTGGAAGAGATTTCAAGTTCGAAACGAAGACTAAAAGTGACATCGATGACTTGAACAAGAAAATCAGAAATGTACAGGAAGATATTGATAATAATAAGAGAAAGAAGCATCTGTTGAAAAGCAAAAACGAGCTGGGAACCGATACACATATCAATGCGCAAATCAGATTGGTTAAGTTTGAGATTCGAAATTCAAAGAATGAACTTTCGAGATTGAACAGGCAAATAGAAGAGCTTGAGAATCTCATCACCCTATATAACGCATTATAGTAATTTAAACATATTTTTTGTTTGATTCCGATTATATTTTCAAAACTTTACTCTTTATTACTTTCTCCGCGTGCAAACCGTATATTGAGTGGATGCTAATTACCGATCGAAAACGTAAAAGAGTTATGAGTTTTATAAGTTTCAAAAGGTTATTTTATGCAATTTTGGTCATTGGATGGTGACCTAAATAGCGTATGCATTATATATTTAGCACAAAAATTTCACATTTTCTACTTTTGAATGGCATGAGTGGCCAAAAATGAAGCATGTCATCGATGACCAAATGATTTGGCTCGATTCGAGAGTATTTTCAATGATGTTATAAATAGAGACTGGTATTGGTGGAAATAAAGAGATTTTTGGGATGATCGAAAATGATTTTTTTGATTTTTGTCCAAAGATAAATCAACTTTAAAGAAAAATGATCTTACAGTGGTGAGGATGAATAATATCTGTAATTTGGAGGAATTTTCAAATAAAAATCTTGATTATCCAAATATCATTAAACATACTATATATATCATTTTGGAATTGACATAGTTTTGAAAGGAAAGTTCGTTTATAAAAATTTACTGATAATATGCTATGATATCGTTTATTACAACTACAATATTTTGTTCGGCCACTTTGTAAATTTTATTTTAAAGAAATTGAGAAGAGGGTTCTGAAATTTGAGTTATCAATTTTGTATTCCTATTTAATCAATTGACTGTAGCGATGTGAAATTTTTTGAATCATAAAATTATATTTATACACACAGATCTTAAAATTAGTCATTATCATAAATTCCAATCCAATTTTTTTCCATAAATTAATTGAAAAGAATGACTATAATTTATAAATTTGGCCAACTAATGATGAGGATGTTGTGAGAATAATGAATTTTTTTTTTGTTCAACATTTATCGAACAAACATCATCCACAACTGTATATTAATCTTTGATAAGTAAAATACAGACAATTATTTATGAAAAATTTTGAATGCAAACCATAAAAAAAATCGACAGAACTCGTAAATGAGTTTTAATGGTGCATTAGCTTCCGTTTGGTCCCTACGGCTCTGTTTTTCAAGTTTAAAGCAACATGTAGCAATTTTCAACTATAACGGGCATAATTATTTTTGAAATTATGTGATTCATATAGCACTTCGATTTACTAATAATGGTTCATTATTCAATTTTTTGAGTAAAATCAATTTATTATTGCTTGCTAATTATATGCTTAAATCCAAATTTTTCTAATTTTCCGGGAACATTTAGTTTTCAGTTATATTAACAATTTTGAGAGCATATAGTTTTCAATGATATCTTAAATTTTCAAGCTATAACTTGATCAAATTATTCTCTCATATCGTTATTAATCCGAAATAAGCAAAGAATCCGATTTTTCATTTTCAATGCAAGATCGTTGAAGAAAATCATGAATCATTTTTAGGTCTATAATGCATATTAACATTATTAATCTAATTTTATACTTTTATAGTTTTGATAGTCCTTCAAAACCGATTTGTTTTCCCATTAACCCTAATGATCTCGCATCAAAATGTTCGCCGTTTTAATCAGATGTCCCCTACTTCCAGAGCACTTAAGATCAAATCCCAGGTGCGCTCACGCGTAAAGAATAACGGAGTTAAAGTCGAGATAGTTCTCGAGATACTCGAGTGCCTTCTTAAAGGTCGTTGTACGGTCTCACACTTGCTTAAATTCGCAAGACTCATAGCTAAGAAACTCAATATAAGGGTAGACACACTCGCTAATAGAAGCAGAGCGGCCCTTATCTGCTGGTACGCAGAGAATTGGGAAGATGCTTACCCATATATTATGAATATAGACTCTTTGATAGAAGAAGACAAAAGGATTATTAGGAATAATTCTAAAACTATTAGAAACCCTGATAAAGTCGATCCTTCTGATATTTATTCGTTACTGAATTACCATTAGGATCCTTCTATCCATTATGTTATTATAAAATTATATGTACATCATGCAGTCAATCATATATTTACATTTAATAGGACAGAAACCCACAGTGTGAGTTTAATATTTAAGTTTTTGAATGATTTTGTGATTTCTTAGGTGTTTGCAAGCCTTTATCAGCCTTAGATATTTCTATCTATTTTACGAGCTGTCATATTGGATTACTTCGAGGATAAATTTATTGAATGTCAATTGTACTTGAAATTCATTATTATCATTTAAGTAAGATGAAAAACTATCTATTTAGCAATCATTACATGGTATTTTCCTGAGATAAGCATCTTATTTAAAAATTCACGGGATTTATTGATCTGCCTATTTCTAATCTAAGAATAATATTAGATTTGCCGTGTAAATCAAGTAGCTGAAGTGCTAAGTAGCAATTGATAATTTTTTTGTATTTATTTTTTTATGTTTGCATTTATGAATTCAAAGCAATCCAAACAATCTACTCTAGACCTACTTTATCCATTTCATCAGCAACAATATCAAATTAGTTGGATTGATCAGTAAATTTGTTGCGGAAAAGAATTAAACTCTATTATCGACTTTAGATTGTATGCACATAGGTAAAAGCTACCTAATGTCTGTCATATCCAAAAGAATTGTTACTTCAATTCCATATTTTTCGATTTCATTTCTAAATTAACTCGTATTAATTGATAATGCTCATAGAACATGGAGATTATGACTGGTAGATGCATTATATGTGGTCCAGACCGGAAAACAATAAGAATAATATAATCTGTGAAATATAATATTCGTACCTGTGCAGTTTCCAGGATGTTTATCATAATATTCATTATTCTAAGGAGTTCCCATGCTTCAAAATCGATGGTTTTCGTTAAATGCTCAAAGAAATAAAAAAATGAATTATCATGTTATTATTTCTTTATTCAACATTGAGTTACATTCATAGAAGTTCGATTAAATTTGTTTGATTGAAACCTTTTTCCAAAATTCAATCTCGGATTTTGTTGCTGGCACGAAAAAGTGCTCGACAAATCTGGCATCAAGGTATAGCTGTTCCATTTGCACGGGTTTCTCATGCGTTTGCGGTGGGTTCCACTTTTGATTTCTTTCCTGCTTCCTCGTTGTATAATATTTCTCAGGATGCATCATCTGATCTTCCTTCAGAACCGTGTTCCAACGATTTTTGACGCAGTTATCGCTTCTTCCTTTAAGGAATGAAGCAATCAACGACCATTTTGTACCGAACTTTTTAACATTTTGAACAATGAAGCGGTCTTCTTCGAGGGTCCATGGGCCGAATGTATTATTCGGGGATATGTAATTATGCCAGCGGTCTCTGAGCTGCTTTGCTGAAAATCCCGGCATCAACTTGGCGACGCCCTTCCATCCATTGAATTCACTCTCTTTGACTATGTGTTCGAGCATCTTGTCGTCCTCTGAACCGAAAAGTCTCCGCCTCTTAACACCAGAGTAATTTTCCATCTTTAAAAAAATTTGGATTTGTGAACCTCTCAATTCTTATATGTTTATTCAATTTTTCTTCATTAGAAACATGCTATATTGCCTCTGAACTGACTAAAAACCCTAAAATTTGTTAAATTCAATACAATTTATTTTTCTGATATTTATCAATTGATAATTTAGATCCAACATACAAGTTCCAACAATAATTCATCAAAAAGTGAAGTGAATGAGATTTATTAAGTATTCAAAATTGAAATCTGAGGTAAATTCGTCAAACAGCCTAATATGAACCAATAGATATAAAGGAGCATATTTGCACAAGATTTTGACAATTCAAATATTTTCAGAGGACCTTCATTTTATTGAGATTAATATTCAAAAAATAAACAATTTTATTTTTATGTAGAACTTGTTATATATCAATTTAGTATTTAAATTTTCGGTGAAAACAGATTTTATCGGTTAAGAATTTCTTGCGATGATAATTTATTGTGATATTACTGATATTAGAATAATATTTATATCAAAAATATTTTTATTTTTGTTTTTGATTTTGAAAAAATAACAAGTTAATTTTACTATCAAACAACAATGTAAGAGGCTTAGAAGTTATATTTCACGTTATCCATTGAAGATATATTCTGACCTTCATAGATATAAGTTGTATGAACTTTCATTTGGAGGGGAACATTCGATCGATTCTCAAGCATAATGACTTGTTGAATAGGATTGCCATCTGTCATCAAATTTGGAGCTGATTGTTCTTTAGCCATCATTACCCATCCTGACGGAATGCCAAATTGCATGCTGAACTTGTATAAGACTTTGGTTGTAAGATTAATTGATGAGCAACGGATTGCGAGTTGGTTTGGATTCGAATTATTTCTGGAAACTTCGAAGAAGAGAACAAAGTCCTGTGTTCTGACAACCTCATGGGATCCTTTAGGAGGAATAAAGACAGGAACTGGGTTCTGCCCTGGAAGGTTAGATAAGATATTCAATAAAGGCGAGTGATTCAGGTTATTCATGAGCGTAGGCAATGACTGGAGTCCAACGGATGAGATGGATTCTTTTGGAGCCTCTTCGATCACTTCAGGGGCAAATAAAAATTCTGCCAATTCAGGTCTGTTCAGAATTTGTATCATTTCTCCAGCGCATTGTTGGATTTGTAGGTTTTCTGATGCTAAATATGTCTGGAGCTTCTCAATTGCGTAACCAGAGAAATTGCCTCTGAAAGAAAGCTTAGTAATTGCAACTAGAATGTAGTCAATTGTTTCTTCTGTGGACTGTGGAATCGTTGCGATTGTTAATAGTCTGTCAACAAGCGAGTTTGAATAATCGGTTGCGAATTCGCCCAAAACCCAAGCGGTAACCTGGACAAATATTTGGTTCGTCGAGTTTGCATCTAGCAACTTATCGAGTTTATCAACTGCGTAATCTTGTAACTCCGAGTTTACTGAAATTATATGAGCAAATGTCTGAATGATCTCTTTAGAAATGTATCCTCCGTTTGTAATGAAGATATTTACGACGGTATCAAAGTTCCAAATATTCGATGGAGCAAAACGTTGAATAGAATTGAATAAATCGAAGATAACTTCGGATCTGAAGTCGGGATTGACGAGCTGGAGATGATCCAAGATGAGTGGAATAACTATTTCGATGTTTGACGAGTCAATTAAGGCAGATAAAACTTTTAGAGCCCTTCTTCTTAAGGAATGATCCTTATGGCTAATGAATTTGATTATTGACTCTTTGTAACGAGCCAGAGCCTGTGTTTCTGTAGAAGATCTGTCGATGATTTTAGTATTTGAATACAATATTCTTGTGAAGGCTGATAATGCGATATAATTTGCGTCAACATTGGAAGAGTTCAGTAGCTTTCCTAGTTGGTTGAGTCCCATTGATCTCAAGCTCTTGTTTGAAGAGCAAGATCCGATTAAGTCAATTGCCTGAAGGAGAACAGAGCGAGATGACGAGTTCTTGAGTTCCAAGCCTGTAATGATCTGTAATAAGATGTCATCGAGTTTCGTTGACTTAATATCGAGCTTCTGGATTAATCTCATCAAAGAGATCTGTAAGAATGGGTCTTCGATGCCATCGACTGTGTAATTTGTCCTGTGCTTAGCTGTAGCAAGATGCTTGAGAAGGTGCACAAGCGATGTTTCCATGTTTTTCCATAACTTATCAGATTTATCAATGCTATTGGCGATTTGAAATGCAAGTTTCGTAGCAGCTAAAACAACACAGTGTTCTTTATGCACTAATAAGTCGTGTAATCCTTCAGTGAAAATCGGATATAAATCTGGAACTAAAGCGATCATGTGACTAGCGGCGATCGTAGCAGCCTTTGTTACTCTGTAATTCGGGCTCCTGCACAATTCATGTACTTTCTGGGCCACATTTTTGCAAATTTCGGTAACTGAAAAATTTGCTACAAGTGTTAATGCAAATACTTGTATAAAAGGCGATTTATGATTCATATCCTTTAATAGGGTCTGGGTAATCATCATCGAAATCTCGGAGGTTTGATCTAAGATAACACCTGCTGCGAGATAGCCGTACAGTTTAAATTTAACGTTATCACTCGCCAAAGCTTTCATAGTAAACATCTGTGCCCAGTCAGTTTTCTCTCCAAGTAATGTTAAGTACATGATCTTTAACAATGCTTCGGGAAATTTATCCTTATATTCCGATTTCACATGTGTTCTGAGCATGGATATCTCCTCTGTAATCGTTGATCGCTCTTCTTCAACGCTAGTGCAAGCGCGGATGCTTGCAATGAAGTCAGTTGCAGTTTGCATAGAAACTGTCACTTTTCCATTGCAAAAATTGAATGACAATCGTTCAACTTTGAAATTTTTACCACATAATTTGTAGACGAATTAAAGCATATTGTTTGAAATCGCAAATTTTAAAAGTGACAATGTTTTTTAGTTCCTTAATTTTTTTGTCAAAAATACTGTATTTTATGCTTACAATCACATTAAAAGAAAAAAACAACACATGAAAACAATTATTGCTGCAATAAAATCGATCGCTGATTTAGTTTTCTCCTTCGATTATATTCAATAGAATCAAAATAAGACTATTATCACATTACTAACATCATCTTCTGTTATTCTAGCATGCTAAATCACATGTATGTAGTTTATTAAAGATTTTATTGTGTGTTTTCTTTTCAAATTTTGTGTTTACACTAAATTATTAGCGAATATATCATAGATCGTGAAGATATACCTATGCAGATAAATTTTTGTGAACTCAACATGCATTTTATTGAGGTTTTTAGATGAGTGATTCAATTTAGGATCTATTGACGTTAAGAATAGTCGAAGATATGTATTATGCTGATAGTCTATGCTTATTTATGGATATTTATGACTTTACGCTTAGATTTATCGCAATATAATATATTCGTATGAATGTAGCATATTAATGATATCCCAACGTCGTTTAAAGACGTCAAATACAACGATTGTCCAGTACTTTAATATCATTATGGGTAAACTTAGAAAATGATTGAGATGGGGGCATTGTAATGCAGTATTAATACGAAAATGCTGTAAAGTATCATCTTTTATGGAAGGTTTATATAGAATTTCGGACTAAATGACGATTCTACCCAACACAAATCTAGTCAATATAAATCTGACATTTGTAAATTTAAAATGTCATATCTTTTGTCACCTATCAATAATCTGACAATCTGACATTGTAAATTATCATTTTTGACGTGTGAAATATCAAAGTAAATTCTTCACATAAACTATCAATATTTCGGATCTTCAATAAAGTATCCTTTCCAGACTTGAACTACATTTCTTTTCGATGCATTTGCTCCAAATCTATTTTGGTGTGAAAAATTCTGCAACGCCCGTATTTTTCCCGTCATATTTTGAATGTATAATTAATCGGCAAATCCGAGAAAGTTTCTTTAGAACTTTCATGCATAGCATACTTATACCATGCCAGGCACATGCTTTGAATATTATGAAATTTGTACACGCCGATCTGAGTGGGTAATGCGTTTTCTGTAATGTTTATTTCGAATCTTTAGGTTCAATGTGGCTCTGTATTCAGCTTTTCATTTATGATATATGAGTATGAATAAGATGTTTCGGCCACACATGATGAATAGCAAACATTAATGATAAAGTTAAAAAAATAAACCTAAAGATGTATGATATATTATAGGTTCTGTTGAAACTATGAGGAGCACAACCCTGAATGGAGCATTATCTGTTAGAAATCAATGCAAGGTTTGTCACAAAAGTCATTTTAGATTCAAGAATATGAATTAGTTGCCATTTAATAAATTTTTTTGTAAAATTACATAGCTAAGTAACACCAATCATAATATTTTTTAAAAGATGATTAAAACCGCCAGGAAATTGAAAAGAAAAGTGACACAAAACGTGCCTACGCAGGTCTGAGCTTCGCCTGATAACTTGAAATATAGAATTAAATAGATGTCTTATACAAAAAATTTGACCGATTATTATTTTATAGTTTCAGAAAAATACAATGGAACAACCTAAACAACCTGAGAAAAAAGCACCGAAGGCTTTCTTTTTTAACAAGGAAACCGACGCCTTACTCAAGCACTATGTCGCTGAGTACGCTGATAAACCAAAAATCGATTGGAAAGAAATTGGAAGAAGGATGAATTTACGTACACGCCAGGTCAAAGAAAGATATATGATGTATCTTGATAAACCACGCAATTTCGAACCTCTTACAAACCAAGAATACGTGAAATTATTACTCTTACATCAAGAATATGGAAATAAATGGTCCAAAATAGCCGATGCTTTTCAAAATAGAGCTCCAATTACACTCAAAAATGCATTCAAAAGGTTAACTCGCCGTGGAGTTAATTATCAGAATATGACAGCATTATTAAGTTCACAAAATTCGTTGTTAATCAATTATAGTGTTAAGCGCCAGGAGAATGCTAGAGAAAAAAAGGAAAAGAAAGAAAGGATATATCAAGAACAATTACGAGCACAATTGACGAGTAACTCTAGATCACAGGAATTCTTTACATTTGAAGGATACATGAATATAATGGGTCGAGAAGTTAACATATGGAATCCTGCTGTCAAGAAAGAGGAAGTTCCTAATTCAAAAAGCAAAGAAGGTATTCCTCCACCAATGTCGGCCATTAAACCAACTGCCTTGTAAGCAAATAATTCAGGTCCCGGAAACTGCGACAAGAAAGAAAGTTTTGATGAATTTTTATGCATTTCATGAAAACAACTAGAATCAACATGAGTGTATGAAAACAAATAAAATTTACGCATTGTATGTAGTATTTGTTGGTAAATACTGCGTGCATTCCGGAGGACAGAGGGTAAATTTTATATTTTTCTTGGGAATAAATCATCGGTGTTTGAATAATCAATACAACAGACGAAATTGACTCAAGTATAAATATCTTCTCCGTTGCAATGATGATTAATTCATCAAATATCAAAAAATTATGAACAATTTTAAAGCTATTTTGCTAAAAACTCAGTGATAATGATATGAATTGTTACATTAAATGTTAATTCAAAATATCAGCTTTAATAATTTTTGAGATTTTGATTAGTACAACATTTTAAATCAAAACCATTCAAAACATTAACGAAAATCTTTCATTAATATATAAACTGCTTTATTATCACTTGTAAAAATATTTATCTTTTTGTCGCATAAATAAATTATATGTCATATTTATGCTTTACATTGTCAAATTAATTTTTAAAATCGAGCGTTTTCCATACAGAGGCCTCTATTCTTGGATTTTCATGGAAATCAATAAATACATCGAGTTCTACTTTATTTTTTGGACCAAGAAAATACAACACATACGGCAATTAAGCCATATTAGCTTTGCTGTTTAAATTAACCATTATTGGAGGGAATTTACTAATCACATTCATAAAACTGATAATACAGCCTATTAGATATCTATTTATTACTCAGTCTTGAAATTTCATAATTTTTCATTTTCATTGTGTTATAACATTCTATGAAACATTCATATTTTTTCGAATATTAACATCAGAAACAAAGATACGCCTAAAGAACATCATTTTCCAATTCTAATTGAGATATTATTGCAAAATGGATTAGAAATACATGACTAGTTTAGTATTCTTATTTACTAAAACCTAAAAAATAAATAATGTTTCCAGCATAGTATCATATATGCTAAAAAAATTTCTTTCGATATTTATTATATGGGCTAACTACTTTTCTTTGAAGCTACAATGCAGACCATTTCAATTACAATCAAAATATATACAGAATACGTTCTAAAATAACAATGTTTAAAATAGGATTTTATATAACTCCAAAATCCATAAATTAAAATCTTCAAATCATATTTAAGCTATTTAGCTATCATATGACATAATCTAGGAGTTTGATTTTTACTAAATAATTTTATTACAAGTAATGTTAAGAAACCCGAGACATGTCCTAGGAAACTGCTTCCAACTACGAATATTTATTACTATTATCACTGTTTAGGGCTGAAGACAGACAATAGAAATTGAATAGTTTAACTCCGATAATATTCGACGCCCGTAACTAGTTGAAGGTTTCTACGGTCGGAAACATGAAAATGCAAAACAAAAAACCAATTAAATTTCATGGCAGATTTCATAGGCTTCAAGCTTGTGCAAGAGCAAACCTGGTTCTAGAGATGATTTGCATCGGGGTTTTCTATATTTTAATGAGTCATGCACAAGTTCATCGAATTCGCTTTTACGATCTTACTAATTTTACAGTCAGTAGATGGAAGAATCTAGAAGAGTACGAAAGGATGATGAATTTCACATTTAATGTCCCTATTAAACAGAATCAAATTTATCAAACAAAATCAATCGAAACTGAAGGTGGAAACAAGATCGATTTAGACGGCCCCGTATCCCAAAAAGCCTTATTCCAACACTTTATAGGTGCAAATATTGCATTTAAAGGTGTAAATCAAAAAGGAAAATTTTTCATGCCTGTATATGCACATTTAGCGACCCAAGCCAACTACTGTTTTGATTGCAGGTCTTATTACCAATTTAACGGCGAACCAAGTCGTTATCATTCTTTAATCTCATTTCAAAAAGTTGTTGTTGCGTTTTCGTATCATTTAGAGTTTGGACACTTCCTGAATGACTTGATGTGCGGCCTTGTTTTGACTCCTTCAGATATTCTTGAAGGAGCTGAAATTTTCATTCGCTACAGAAACGTAAATACAATTAAAAGCTACTGCCAACTGCTCGGTTTCGATCCAAATCATTTCCATAAGCTTCCAAATGACTGGATTTACTGCAATGAATTATTTATCTGTGAATCAGATGCAGGATTAAGCAGCTTACATGTTTCCTGGCGAGATCTGAATAGACATATATATAGAGTTAACAAATTCGATGAAATTCCCGCAGTTAATCATATTTTTATCAATAAACAGAAAACCGAATGGGGATGCATACTGAATGAAGAAGAAATCTATGAGTATGCCAAGAAAGAATATCCTCAGTATAACTGGATGATCCTTGAACCAAAAGCTGCATTAAAAACAATGGAATTTGCAAAAACTCTTGCATCTGCTAAAATTCTTTTGTCAGCATCTGGTTCTCTAGCATTCAATGATCTGTTTTTACGCCCACAATCAGGAGTTTACTTAATGGCATCAAATCATAGAGATAATCCTGCTTTTTTGACAGCATTTTCGCTTGATTTGTATCTTTTAGCCTGTGGTACTGACAATATACAGTTCGGTTTCAACTACACTGGTGGAATTTTCCCCATATCTCAGTTCAAAGAAACATTTCCGCTTCTTTTAAGCGCAGTTTATAATCATTCATGGCCACACAATCTCGATCAATTTGCAAACAGATACTACGACTACACAGAGTTGTATAACAAATACAAGAAATTTTATGGAAATTATACAACAATTTATAAGCTTAAACGGAATAGTATCACTTCCCTGGATCCATGGCATAAGAAGCTTCCTAAGTTTAAGTTTTAGTAGTCATAATTAAGGAAATTGCAAAATTTTCAGCTATCTTTTGTTATTTTCTAACAAATTCTAATAGATATAGAAATTTATAATCAATTTACTTGTAGCATTCTCTCTTTTATAGAGTTTTATTTCATGCATTTTTTGTTTGTAAAATTATTCAATATTATCAATTGTAATTCTTTATTCTTCCACATATAATATACAAATATTGATTTTCAAAGTTAAAATATGCGCATTAAAAAAATTATGTTAAAATAATATCTTTACCTCAGAATTAATCTACTGGCTTTGTCAAAATAATTATTTTGACAGTTAAGAAGAGTTAGATTGTTTTCAATATGTATTAGAAAAATTTTCAAATTTTCCAAAAATGATTAAAGTTTGATGTTGAAACTTAATATTATCGATATGATACTTTACTGATTACAATCTATTTGAATAGTTGAACGTGGAAACAATGTCCATAACTCTTTGATAATCGAAGAATTCAGGCGGTACATATTTAGGCTTTATTTTCAGCCACCATTTGGCCAGCCTAAAAGACATGAGCGAGTCAAGTTTATTTGGCCGATATTTCTTCGCATATGGAAAATGCCAAGATGAAGCTTCTGTGAAGTAGTTATTTGACGAGCTCCAGTTGAAGTCGTAGAATCTGCAGTGCTCATGCCAGTACGTGTATTTTTTGGAAGGAAGATAATCTTGGACCAGCCAAAACTTAAAATCTTTTGTTCTTCTTAACATCCAATGGTCACAGTATGGATTATATGGAAGACTTTTGACAACTTTTAAGGAATTTGATTTGAGATCATGATGTACGTTGAATCTGACCAAACAAACAACATCATCATCTGTTTCTGGCATTCTCATAAGATCAACCAATCTCCCTGTGTCGTAAACTTGATCTAAATCAATTTTCAATAACCAATCGTTAATTGGGATTTTGCTCAGGGCAAAATTGTAGAAGTGATCGATTTCTTGTTCTCTCAGATGTGGTTCTCTGTACTGATCTGGGAAAGAAACGTCACAAACTTTGTATGGATATTTATAAATTCGGTAACCTGGATTCCTTTTACAGAATTCTTCGAGGTATTGAATTGTTCCATCTGTTGATTCGCTATATGCGATGATTCCTTTCTTGATTACTGGAGCAATGCTTTCAATGCTTGCTTTAAGGGTAGTAATTTCGTTTTTAACTCTAATATATGCCCATGGCTCGATAGGAGTCAGTCTGTTGCCGCATTTCGTGTACTTGTAATGTTTCGAATTTTTTGAACAGTCTCGGCCATTGACTTTAACGGGAGGATATGAATCCTTTGTCAATAAGCATGCAATGAGGGTAAAAAGTAATAAATATAACTCGTTCTTTTTTGAATTTATTTTCGTTTTGCTTAACTAGAAAACGCAGGGGGGACCCTGCTCTCTGGTTGATGTTTTTAGGGCCATGCTATGTTATTACGTTTAAATTTAAGTTAATTTTCGAAGATAATGAAAGAAACATGTTGGCAATATATAGCATAGAAAATGGTATGTTTCCGATCAAGATTATATTAAATTTATTGAAATTGGTCATGACACTTTTATTTACAAAATCTTTTTCATATTCGGATTTAATATGATTTCTATGTAATATAATATTTATAGATCCAATATATCGCTTCAAATCAACAATCGATATTAATTTCTGATTTGCCTAGGTTTAACATATAGTTTTGAACATGAAATATTAATATATATTAGTATTATATCTTAATGGAATGATTATTTTAAACATCGCAGAAATTCCTAATTTCAATCAGAGATCTTATTTGTTTCGAAAGCTTTAACATCGATATAAACACGATATAGATATGCTGTCTTGAATTCGAAGACGATTACACGATATGATTTGAATGGCAATAAATTTAAATTACAGTATTATGACTTTTATTGTAAAAGTTCTACAATATGTTGTCTCGCTTTTTGCAAAATGATTCATAATAACGGATATACAGTTATGTTTAATTCAATTTTAAGATTAGTTCCCTTCTATTCAAAACTTTTCACATTTTATTCAATTTGAATTTCGATGGTTGTTGTTTAGTTTCACTTTAGACAACAAGATCCACATGGAGACTTTGTTCCCTTACAAAATATTGAAGTTTTCAAAGTAATGGAAATACAATAGTTTTATGAACAAAAATTTTGAGAACAAATATCCTTTTGTTTTATTTGATGTACAAAACCTTTAAACAAAATTTTAAAAATTGAATTAATCATTCAAATTAATCATTAAGAGGAATATTCAAAAATGATTCTATTCAATTGGCCATATATGACTTCTTGTGATATAATACTTAAATATTTGATAAGAATATCATATTGTACTTGATCTTATAAAATTTTACGATTGTGATTCTGGGAAGTTTAATTAAGGAGTGAAATCACCAAACTCTTTATCATAGTTCTCTGGAATGAATTCTTCGTCTGTTTTCGAATAATTAAACCTCTTTTTGCATCTGGATGGAAACTTCAAATTCGAAATAGCCGTAATTTGCCTATATCTGTTGCGCGCTTGTATAGCTGAACGGCCGATCAAGTATGAAGCAACGCGCGACCAATGGGTTCCATATACCTGGACACATGCAAAAAGAAGTTTGTCTTCTGCTCTGGTCCATGACGACATATTCTTACAAAGGTATTCTTTATATCTATCAGATATAGCTCTCCTGGAATGCTGACCAGCAAACTTTTGTTCTAGAATTGACAATGCTTTCTTAAAATCTCCTTGGGCTTCAACTTCTGCAATTATTGCTTCATCCTCTTCTGGAGTGAATCGTTTAGTGCGCCGTTTATCATCCTTACTCATTTTGAAAATGTCAAATGTCATAGTTATTTGAATGCTATTTCAAATTATTTATCGTGTTTGCTTGTTCGAAATGCCCATATGAACATGTTAGGGTAATAAAATATCCTTCAAAGTCTTATGAAAAACTTACTATTGAATTTCGAATTAAATTGCAACTTTCAATATGGCGTTGGAATATGTTTGCATTTAAATTAGAAAGTGACTTTGTATATATGGGAATAGATTCAACCTTATAACGATGCATAAAAATGATAGGATAAAAAAAATCCATCATATATGATCGTTCATAAAATTGCATGCTCGGATGTTTTTATAGTCATCTAAACATCATATAATAATAGATAACATAAGTTTTTGGTCGAATAAAGCTTAACTCAATATTTTTTTGCAGATTATTTAACCATGATATAAACATTAATTTTTAAACATTGATTTCAACTATTCAATTTTAAAACAAAGAAACTCTCAAATTTTCTTATATTTACAATTACAAAGACGCATAAGTCAATCATGAGATTTCGTCAACAAATAGCGCATCAATTTTAAATTTATTACATATGCATAAAAATCATATATTTGCAAAATACAACCCGAAAGGTTAAGTTTTCAAATTTTTGTTGCTATGAAAATATTTGAATACTTTATAAAATTTGAGTGTTTTCAATTTATTTTGTTCATTTAAAATCAAAATAATATTCGTCTTGAGAATTGCGTCTAAAACTTGCAACATTATGAAATGATTTAAAACTAAAGCAAAATTTGAGATCTTTGTATTGATATCTGCCATTCATAAATTTACAATGCCACTTTTAAACATCTGAAAATTTGACATTGTATTTCATTCTTCTATGACACTATAGTTTATTAAGCCCTTGTTGAGGCTCAGAAAATGATCGCATGACATATAAATGATAATTTTTCTGAAGCTTTAGTAAATTAGTTTTGATACGGAAACGTTTATTCTTAGGTTTTCTCAATAACTAGTCCATAGTTAATTTTAACTAAATTCTTGTCGTAGAAGTGGCTCAGAGCGTTGTAGCTTCATATGCACGTCGAAACTGATGCAGAGATTAAATAAAGTCGATCGCGATCTCACATGAGTTCGTTAAAAATATTAGTGAACTGTGCCTCGTGTAGTGCAACAACAATATTATTGCTGGCTTTGGACTCCTGTTAATGATTGTGATTATTACTGGTTCGAATCCGTCTGAGAACTCATAGCAAGAACAATTGAAACCTCGTCAAGCTTTTTAAAAAGTAAAATCGATATTTTGCCATTTTGTCAAATTATTTGCTTTACAATGGCAGAAATACTAATTTGAAATTTTCTTGAGTTTTGGCAAGCTATTTTCAGGCTAGAAGAGATGGTTTAACTGCGCTGAATGAATAATATGATCATATAATTTAGTGCCTGTACACATATTCAAATTAATTAGTAAAATGAAGCTATACCCCATGGAATTGAAGACTGATCAACCATTTGTATAACATTTGATAAGCCTTTAAGAAGCATCATATCATTCCAATTTGATAAGAGTTGTTTGTCATAAAAATTGATATGTAAGTTATCTTGCAACGAATTGTCTACGTTATGAAGCTTAACAAATGTAACAAACTTGTTTTCGATGTCCTTAAGCTTCATTAAAGAGAAAATCATGAATGTTGAGTCAGAATTTGTTTCGAAATTGAATCCTCTGTCAACAATAGATCCAACAGGACATAAAGGACCTTCGTAATATTTCAACTCTGGATTTAGAATCGAAACCATTCTTTCGATATTTCGATCAATGTAATTTGTAACAATAAGCGAATACTTTTCAAGTATAGATGGCTCTGTAATTTTATCAATGTAAAACATCTTATTATCTGTGTAACCTGGAACATATATTGAAAATTTCTTTGCTAGTGAAATTGCAGCTTCTTTATCAGATGTTTCTATTACTAATGGAATGCATCTAAAAATACTGTAGATACAATGCTGTAAAACGCGTGATTTTTGATAAGAAGAAATTAAATATTGTGAATTATTAATATTGTACGAGTTTTTGAGAATATTGATTATTGCATTAGAATAATTATCGCCAGAAATTCCACCAAAGTGCAAGTATTTCTTTGTCTCTGGATATGAAGCAAGATAAACTTTTCCATATGGAATAATATCAATAATTTCATCAAATATTGCAATCATTCCATTAGTGAGGATACTTATATCAAATAGAGTGTCTACTTTTCTGAGATCGTTATTAATTTGATTAAAATATTCGGGCTTCTTTGGGCTCATATTTTCGTTAGGGGTAACATTCAGACTCTTAGCTATTGGTATAATTTCGTTGATAATTGAGTTGATAAAATTTGCAGATTCAGGATATGATGCCAAAGTCGCATTTAAAGATCCTATATGATTTGAAAAATCTTTTTTGAATGAATCATATGATGTCTCAACTGATTTTTTGAAAATTTCAGAAATTTTTGTTATTGTATCTAGCGGTAGGTCAAATCTTTTCGATCTAGTATCAATGGCAACACATAGACACAGCGTTCTAGTAAATCCTCTAGCTTGCACATCTGGCACCAGAGAATAGAAAGAATAGATTTTGTAAAATTCGAACGTAGAAACAAAAAGAGAGCAATCGTTACTGCACAGTGGTGAATCTTGAGCTACAGGAGTCGTGACTGTAAACCACATGATATCATCACAATTGTCAAGTTTAGGTCCTAGTTGCCAGATCACTTCCGGGTGGTTTCCTTGATGAAATTCGAACATATAACAGGAAATATATCGCTGTGTTTCTATTTTAGTTTTTATAATTTCATTATTTGTCATTTATTATTATATTTTTGACAAGTAAAATTTATATGTCAAAAATTATGAAATTTCAATATTTGTCCAATAGTGTAAATATATAATAAAGTGCAGCTATATTCTTTATCTCTGAGTTCAAAATTGCAATATATTAAAAGAAATTTCAATAAATTATAAAAAAACTAACAAAACAGTTTAATAATAAACATAGCAAACCATGTTCTATGCCTTAAGTGACCTAGTGAAAGCATTAACTTGAGTAATATATTTTGGTACTCCACGACGCTTCTTGGGAGATTGAGGAGGAATAATATCAAATATATCATCTGGTTGAATAATCTTTTCAGTTTTGATAACCTTTGGCCTTGACAAATCTTCGAGCTTCTTGGGATCAGGGATTCTTCGAATAATTTTTGGTTTGACTGTATTCTCCTTGAGTATTTCTTTCTTCTTTTTGGTCATTCTATTGGTTCTATCTTCCTCTTCTTTCTCAAAGTGTTTATAATTGAATTTTGTGGTGGAGTTCTTGGATAATGATGAGGATGATCTGTTTATAATCTTAGAAGGAGCATATTTCTCTGTATAATGTATACTATCGTTTAAATCGTTTAAATAATCAAATTCGCTGATTTTGGATGGAGCTCTGCTGGTACAAGCCGATGCTACTGTAGATCTCGTATTGCGTGTAAGAGACTGAGAACGTTTGTTTGAATACGTTATTTTATGATCATGCTTCTTTGGTTGTTCAACATGTTTCTTAGCGGAATCATTCTGCCTCTGTATAAATTTTGAGAAATCTGCGACTGAGCTTGATCTTTTCACTTGTTTAATAGTTGATTTTTTAATTCTATTTTCTTTTGCTTCTTTTACCTTTGTTTGTAGCTCAAAGTATTCTTTTTCATCAATTTTCGATCTTCTTTTTTTGGGAGTCTTTTCCTCTTTTTCGATGATTTTTGGAGGCGCCGCTTTAACAGGTTTTTTTGGACTATCTTCTATCAAAATTCCATTATCATCCCAGAACATCTTTTGTGATGCCTTCATTGGCTTCCTTTTCGTATTACTTATCGAAGAACGCATTTTTCCTTATGTATTCTTAACGTACAGAAACAACAACTTTCATCGAAAACAAATTATTTAAGAGACACTCATCATATGGTATTAATTCTATAAATTATTTACGTTTGTAAAAAATAATTTTATTTTTGTTTATTCAGAATCACTTCTGTTTATTCTACTTTCTTTTGAGACTTCGATTTTCATGTGCATAAACTGAAAGATCACCAACAGTAAAAACAGCTGGCTTCAGAAGCTACTCGATTTTCCATGTTGATGTTGCAAAGAATCTACTACTTTGCTTCGCGAAAAAAAAAAAACTCTTCTGAAAAAAATACTATCGTCCATGACAGTCTTCCGGCGCGATTGCTTTCACGAGTAATAAAAAATGATTCCTTGGCTGATGCTTTAATAATCAATGAAAGAAAAGCAAAGTGTTGACATAAAATGGACGATACGTAAAGTGACAGATTTCAATCAGAATTCATTTTCAGAAGATTTGCTGTGTTTTCGGATTCATGTGTGTCAACAGTTGCATTTCTTCAGTTTTTGGAATAAAATTGATTAAAATTTTCGAAAAGTGCCAAATGACACCTGAAGATTTAGTTATTCCGCTTAGCAACGATCTGCAGCCTTATGTAATAAGTCCAGATGATTACAAACTAATAGAACAGATCGGCTATGGCGGATTCAGTGAAGTTTGGCTCGCAGAAGACAAAAATAATGGAGATAAAGTTGCATTCAAACGAATCCGCTCGGATATAACGAAATCGGAGATACAATGCTATATTCGCGAAATTACTACAATGGCAAAGGCTGATCATCCATTTTTTCTACATCTCATCGGATTTTCCGTTTCTTTTCCATTAGTAATCGTTACTGAATACATTCCAAATAGATCGCTTTTCAGATTTAGGCGTTCACCTGAACGAAATTCGCGTCTGACGCCTACAGCCCGAACAATTATTGCTTTATGTTTAAGTTATGCTATGAAACATCTACACGCTATTGGCATCATTCATCGAGATTTGAAGAGTATGAATGTTTTGCTGGATGATAATTTACTTCCGAAACTCTGCGATTTCGGTGTTGCTCGGTTTCTACAATCAGATGAGCCGATGACAAAAAGCGCTGGAACTCCGAACTGGATGGCTCCAGAACTTAATGGTGACGCTAGCTATGGACCCGAAGTCGATGTTTATTCATTCGCGATGATATTATACGAGTTAATCACCGATGAAATACCATGGAAGAACCTTGATCCTATTGCTGTTTTACGAAAAGTTGTGGTTGAGCATCAAAGACCACGAATCCCAGAATGTATTGATTCTTCATTGCGAAATCTCGTTGAAATGTGCTGGAATGATGACCCCTCCCAACGTCCAACATTCAAAGAAATATACGAAATGTTTAAATCTGGAGATGTAGCATTCCCTGGAACAGATTCGACTCAAGTTGCAAAAATCATCGAAAAAATCAAGAAGTACGAGGCTACAGGCAAATGGTTGTCAATCAATACCAAAATCCCATCACACTCCACTCCAGCATCGCCCCTTCCAAGACAAGCACCTGTGAATACAGGAGTAATGAGATCCGCTCGATCTGGTTCGCTTATTGTATCGCGCAGTAGCGCAAATAGATCACAGCCATTCTTTAAGAGTATGATGAATGAGAATACCAAATCTAACTCCAACATGCTTAAGTCTGAGCACAAATTTATCAGTATCGAAGCTATAAATGATCCTCAATCTTTCTCATTCAAGGCAGAGCTGCAGAAAGCTTCAGTAAAACTGCCGAAGCTTCAATCGAGACTTTTTATGTCAGTCATTACAAACTATTTGAAGAATACAGAGAACATTTCAGTAACAAGTCTCGTTTTGAAAAGTTTGCAGAAAATTGTGCAAAAGAAGCATCATAGAGATTCATTCATCAAAGCAGGTCTCCATAAAATACTTCCTCTATCACCTGGCTCATTGCTTGATTTGTCGCTCGACATCTACAACATTTTGTTCTCACAAGCTCCAACTAAGTTCTCCGACTGGTTCAAGCCAGCGATGGTCACAATCATCGACGAGCGTCCAAAGAGGGCCATAATATTGCTGTCGCATTACGCAAAATTCTTTGAACGAATCCCAAATTCATGGCCATTGCTGGATCTCTTAATCAAGAAAGCTCAGATATTCTTGTCAAACTCGTGCGAGATCGAATTGGTTTCGACTTTATTTTATCTCTGTTTCAACTTTGACGAGTATAAAGAAGCCAGGCTGAAGCAGTCTATTAAAATTTTCCTGTCGACACTAGAGTCTGATGATATCAAAAGCATATGCCTGTCCTACAATGCTCTGAGCCACTTCTACGACAAGAATTTAGTTAAAATTGACTATGGACTAGTTATCGAGCATTTAGATACAGAACAGACAGCTCCATATGCTCTTGGACTCTTAGTCAGAATCAATGAACTTCCAGCGATACCAGAACTAATACTATCTCTTTTGAACAACTCCTTAGAGTACCACGAGGCAAACCTCTGTCTTGTCAAAATCGCCTCACTTGAAGAAGGTGCAAGTTTCCTTCTTAAGAAATCAGAGTGGATGCTTGAACGCATCCCAACAACATCAGACACATTACGATTGTTCCTTGCACTTATGACACACGCCAATCTCAGATCAATGATCAGCAAAAACTCTAATGCTATTAGTTTTTTGGCAAAAATTTCTAAGAACTACAGTTTTCTCGCTTATGTTGCGATCATCATCCGGAAAGTTGCTCCCGATAAAAACTGTTTGCTTGAGATGCGCGAAACAGATCTTGTCAAACGTTTTATTGACTCCGCATTAAAGAACAATAACGACGATAAGCTTGAGAATCTTGTTCTTCATGCAATATATGCAATGAGCGAGACAGGCTATGCTCCAGAGTACGTCGAATATTGCGACCGCCTTAAATATGATATTATTACTAAAGGAAGGAACCGACTTTCTGCAATGGCCGTTGCTGCAGACTTGGCTCGGTATGCAAACTGTGCAGAGAAGTTTAGCGAGCTCGACATGGATTCCGTTTTCAGGAATCTTATGTCCGAAAACGATTGCCGTGATTATGCAGAAGAATACATTGCAAATATGCAACGTCACAAGTAATTGTATATTAAAATTTGTTTGTTATTATTATATTAACATAGTAAATATTATGAAATCTGAAAACAAAAATGTTTAAATTTAATCGCAACCTTCTTGAACATATGTATATGTTTCTCAGCTCTAAAGGCGATATGAATGCAATTTAATGCTTGAAATTCATTTACATGTCAAAAAGCAATTGATTTTTGTCACGTAAATATTTCAATTTAATTTCAAAACAAAAATGATTAATTGAATGTGCATTCAATTAATTGAAATTACAAATTTTGAATTCTATTATGCTCGTAATAAATCTTGAAACAAATGGAAGCAGTCCCGAACATTTTAAAAAAATCTATTCTCAAGATTTATACAAATGATTTCTCTCATTAATATTATACATGGTTCACCTATAACCTAATTTTTCCCTACTTTTCACTGCATTTTAAATTTTCATTACGCGTTTCTCATGATTATCGTCTATTTCGAAACATCACATAGCCACAATTTAGCTACAGTATTGAAATTGCATTAGAAAAGTTCTTTGCATGTTTTATATACTTTTTATATTATTCAATTTTTTATATTATTCAATTTATGTCGAAAGTGCTTATTACCAAGCTTATTAGAATATTGCTAAGCATAGCATTTACGCTAAATACTCATTGAATTCGATTTTGGATTCTTATTATAATAAGCAGAAATTGAATTACGATGCATATATATGGCAGCAAGTACATTTCATTTTCGCCTTCAACCAAAATCGATACTAATTGACTCAATGTTTTTTGTGAAGTGAATAATCTTAGCCCCTAATTTTTTAAAATAATATGGTATCTTATTTTGTTATAGTTCCGATCGACAGCACCATGAGCACTAGCGATAAATATAATATCGTCATATATATTAAATTGAATACCACTCCACTCAAATACATTCGGGAATACAGAATAAGGTTCCATTTTTTATAGTTGCATTCAAAAGCAATTTTTATGCATGTATTCAAAACCCTCATATATGCATAGGCATTCTATCAAAATCTATTTAATTGCACTCATAATAACACTGCACGCCTTCATTATATACCGAAGTTCTTATGAATTCAATTTCACCACAAAAATACGATTTTTTGATACTAATAACAGGAAACATATCGATTTGGTACACCATATCACAATCGCTAAGCATAAAATCTTCGCATCACAAGAGAGCTTGAACAGAGTTCTCTTTTTTGATAACTTTAATTTAACAAATATTTCAAACGTTGATATTTTGGGTTTTAAGCATCAAAGATTAAATAACTCAGAAGTCAACGTTTCATTACTTGAAAACGTTTATCTCTCGCGACATATCTCTACCGACGTTGGTTTCATCACTACTTCATATATCCCACGTCAGGATATGGTATGGAAATTTCCTTTCCTAAACATGAAATGCGTCGGCTATTATGATACAGGAGTTTTCATTACTTGCTGGTGGGAACAATTTGGTCATTTAATCCACGACTTCTTATGCTCGTTAATGTTTCTGCCAAAAGAATTGTACTACAAAGATTTTGTGATGCTCGCTCCACCAACAGGTGCTAAAACAGCAGCAATTTGGCTCGAAGCATTTGATTTCATGAAAAATGTTAAGTTTATTGAGCTCGGATTTGAAGAAAGAGTCCATGTTGAGAATCTTTATGTGCTAGGAATAGGCGCTTATTCTCATGGATATACAATTGCCGGCATCCCTAAAGTTAGAGATATTTTGTTTAAATATTATAACCTGACGAAGATAATTCCAACTGAGTACAAAATTATCAACAGACAAAGCAAGTATAGACTGATGCTTGGCATTGACGAGTTGTTAGTTGAGATTAACAAGATTGTTAAACTTGAAAACAACAAAAAATGGATAATAGATACATATTCATCCAGCAATATATCAGATATTATTAGAGCGTTTTCTACTATAAAAATTTTAATTACCCCTCAAGGTTCAGGTGTATATAACTGTATATTCATGCAGCCGAAGACAGGTATTTTGCTGTTTACATCAAGATCATTAGATGGACCAAATTGCATGCTTGGCGCAGCAGGTGACTATTTCATGATAAGCGTCGCTCATTGGCAGATAGGTGTCTATTCTCAAGGGGCAAAATGCGATGCTAAAAACATGGCGGCAATGACAAAATTATTAGTAGAAAGTGTTAACAGGGGGCATTTTCCTAATAATGACCCGCGTGTTGTTAGAGCTTTCCCGTTCATGTACGAAAGATGTAACTATGTCATAGATATTAATTCACCATATTTATATTAATAACTATAGAGAAAGTTGACTGTTTCAGCAATTTAATGATGCGGCCCACTGAGCTGTACCGACTTTTTGCAGCAATGATTAATTCTAAATTTAGAACCAAAAAGTAATTTAAAATTTAAAGAAAAAAGCGACCATAATTTTTTTTTAATTTCATGAAACGCTCTTAGTATGGAGTTCCGTAGCATATTATTAACATTAAAGTTCGATTACGGTTCTTTTTTTTCCAGAAATAAAATTCTCACTTTTATTAAACCCCTCCTTAAAAAAGATAAATTGTTTATATTAAATTTGGAATACTAAGTATTATTCGAAAATAAAAGTATAGACAGAATATTAGCATATTACTATGATATCTTCAATAATTTCTCGAAAATAATTTATCTTTTTCAACAGTGTCGTGCAATTGTTATGAATTATACCGGTAAATGATATATCTATGGATAAAATTTTTTAAAATCTCATCATTTACATGAAAAAAAATTGAGAATACAAAATCCATTTTGGAAATTATTGCCATTTCAATGAATATTCCAGTTAATCAATGACATTAACATGAACGAATCATGAAGCTTCTTGAAGATTTTAATCCAGGAAAGAAAAATCACTAGCTATACTTCTCCATGATATTCAGATATAGAACAATATATTATAGTATTATCATTTGTTACATAAACTAATAGAAAATTAATAGTCGTGATTAGATAAACGGATAAGAATTCAAAAGTGTTAATTTCATGGATATAGATATCACTATAATTTCAATTATACACATATGAATTTAGAATCGAGATCATCTAAGGGAAAAAACATGGAAATTATCTTTTCAGAACCTTATTTCCTAAGGAGAAGAAGAAGAAAAAAAAAGTTTCGTTAAACCAGGTTTTGGAATATTCCTAGTCGAATTTATAAATGAAAAACATGAATAAAGTGAAATCACTTTGAAAAGTGAAGTGATTACGTTCCTGATTAGCAAGAGTGCTATATAATATGCAAATACATGTCGCAATGGTGTTGGAATTTAGACGCCATATGGTTGACTTGCACCTATGGTGGAACGATAACGATTATTATGTAAAAAATTACCAACGATTAGGATTTTTACTGAGTTTTTTAAGTTTTATACGCTTTCTATACAAACCTTCATATTTAGATGCATTACAATTCGGTTTTCTATATTATTTGTAGCGCCATTTTACGCCATGGTGATGGCTGGGGTGTGAACGATGGCAGAGTCTCAGATTGCGTCATATAACTTATTATGTCTCAAATTATATGACGCAAAGTGGCGCTTACTTTTTCGGCTTCAAGAAATTAATTGATAATTCTCTCAAAGAACGAAAAAAATAAGCATTATGTATACAAAAAGTATCAATATAAAAGGTGGGAACTTCATTTTTTGGGTTGTCGGACATGAAAAGTGGAACGCAGAGAAGAAATGACCGAGCCAATTCTCTTTGAACTGTGCCCGAGCAA
>MRSU01004807.1:0-19238 GCA_008369845.1 Trichomonas gallinae | reverse complement strand
TATCCCATCAGATCTAAGGAAAAACATTAATTTTGGATGGAAATAATACTATTTAAAATATTAATGCCACTGGTGCATTTGAAATTGATTCAAAGTGCTTGTATCAGATAAAACAAAGGAAATTGTTTAAAAACGTATTTTTGACAGGTAACCCGCTGGTAACCCACTTTTCCCCCTGGGGTATCGCAAGACATGTGGGTGGGTTACCTTGCGACATCCTTACTTGTTTTCAGTCATCAACTATATTCTTGTCTTTTTTGACTCAAAATAATTTGACTACAATTTTTTTGAAAAATTGATCTTCTATTTGCCTTCCATATGAATATGACACATATATATATATATGAGTTTTTAATGTTGTGTGACTGTATATACATGATTGAACATGTGAATTTGTCTGGGATTGATCATCGATTTCGAAATCATAAAATTAAAGCTAGTATCTTTCTGAGAATTATCATGAATGATGTCTATTATACAATGCTGAAAGATATGATTTACATTTATTACTCTTCGGCTTTTTTAATTTTTTTTCCAAATGATTTATATGTTATTATAGCTTTGTATTCATAGAAATAGGAAGTAATAAAGTAGGTTAAACTTATGGTAAGTATAATTACATGGATAACGTATTTTTAAAATTGCATAATAATAATTGCTATTCATCGCCTGGCATTCATAGATTTATCAACTTGTGATAATATGTATTCGAATAGTCAGTATAATTTCACGAATAAACGAATTTTAAAATTTCTCTTAAATATTTAAGACCTTTTTATTACGCAAACTTGATGGTTACCATCCTGAAAGGTTTATATGCACTAATATTCGTGAAAAGCTGCGATCGATTGATTTTTTGGCAAGTTTGTCGTATAATTCTCATAAAATATGATACTGGCGATGAAATAAATAAATAAACTTGTCATGAAAACAATATTTATGATAAAACATAATAAAACTTATTTAATTACAGGAACTGGTGAAGTTGAGACTGCTCTCTTATCAGATCTCATGCTCATCGCATTGAACATTCTTCTTCTGAACGGAACTTGAGAGATTCTAGTTGAACTATCCATAGATATTTTGTTGAGTAATGGAGAATGGAATTCTGTTGCAGATTTGGAGCTTTTAATGAAGCTCATTCTCTTCTGTGTTGGTGCTGGAGTAATTGACTCAAAGTATGGCATTGATAAGAGCTGATCTACTGTTGGTCTAATATTCGGATTAAAGTCTAAGCACTTGACGATTATGTCTCTCAAGTGTTCATTTTCAACTGTATATACGGGGTAAATTCCGGCATTAAGAAGCTTGATAAACGCGTTTAAATTATTTGAGAAATATGGATAGCCTTTTGTGGCCATACAATAGAATGTAACTCCAATCGACCATATGTCTGCTTTCAGTGGATCATATGAGCGCTTGCGAAAAACTTCAGGGGCCATGAATAACATTGTGCTTGTATATGATTGAGGTGGTGCTGAATCATCGAA
Source organism: Trichomonas gallinae (assembly GCA_008369845.1). Taxonomy (NCBI): domain Eukaryota; phylum Parabasalia; order Trichomonadida; family Trichomonadidae; genus Trichomonas; species Trichomonas gallinae. Next base: position 17,748 of record MRSU01004807.1, on the reverse strand, counting down.
ACTTGGTCCAGCTCCAAAGTTGGATATTCGTATCCTGCCATATTTATCAAAAACAAAGATGGTCGGTTTAATATCATTTTGTGCAATGTTTTGATCATGGAATTGCTTAATTGTACTCAGTAATTCGCGACAATATTTCATTAATTGCTCATCATTTAATGAAGGCTGCTTCTTTAACGTCTGATAAATATCATTCGGACAATAATCCATGAGCATATAGACATAGTCTAGATGTCGATAGTATGTATAAAGCTCCATTTCTTTGATATCAGAGAGATTTTCAAGAAAACCAAGATCTTTCGGAATAAATCTGCTTTCGTGGATTCTTCTTAAAGAGTAGTTTACCTGAGTTTTTGAAGAATACATCATCATCAGCGTTCCAAAGCATCCCTCAGCTATCACGTTGTTGAATTTAAGCTGGAAATGCTCAAAACATGTTTGTTCTTCCTCTTCCATTATTTATTTTTGCTATTAATTTTCTCTAATTTTTGTAAATTTTTGGGATATTAATCCTTTGATAGCTAGTGTTTTTTTGTACAAAAATATTTAAATTACGTTAATGACTCCATTCAATTTTGAAAACTGTTTTATCGGCGTAGCCGTCAAACAAACATAAATAAAACATTCAGATGGAATTTCTCAAAATAATGCATTAAACTCAAATAATTTAATTGAATTGAAAACAAAAATCAAGCATAGAATCTGTTTTACGCTGGAATATTCAACGGACGATATTGCATAAATATTTATGCAAATAACTTTTAGAAAAATTGAATTAATTTATATTTTCTTAAAAAGCAACTATATTAATATATGTGTTTATTTATTACCATTTTTATGATTTTGAAAAATCCTCTCAAATTTTTTTATATTTTTTTCGAATAAAATATTTATTTAAAAAGATTAAATTAAGTTTCATTATTGTCACTTTTTGTTAATTTTTTTTTCTGATGGAATATAAAAAGATTTGGAGCAGCTCAAATACGGTTTACGCATTTCATGACTCTTAATAAAGAAACGAATCAGCAAATTTTATGTTTGATATTTATCTATTTTCATGTTTTTTAATATTTTCGGGCTGACCTTTCAAGATTTATGGTATATGTGCTATACTTTATTGATTTCCATAATCCTTTTATAATTAATCACTATTTTTTCTAATCAAAATAATTTTTTCAGTACAAACACAATGAAATGCAGCATTTTGAATTGAATTTCCAATCTATATACTTTGTGTCAATAGTAAATATCAAATCTAATGAATATGAGAATAAAAATAAAAAAGATTATTTATTGAATGGTTCATATACAAAATCAGCAATTTGTTTGGATACTGAGGCATCCAGGCACTCAATTATTGGTACGCTGAAAATAAAAGAGTAGATTTTCTGGAAACTTTGTTTCATTTGTTTGCCTTTATTTTTATCTAGAAGGTAATATAATTGCTCGGCAATTTTTGTGATTGCATCACTATAATCTTGAAGTTGATTTAGTGCAAATATCATAGTAAAAGATCCTAGGAAAATGTTTTCCCGATCAACGTTTAAAAACTTAAAGATGGTTTCCAAGTATTGGTTGCACAACGCTGGATTTTGCTCATTGAAGAAGGCTTTGTAGAGGATTGTCAGATAATTAATTTCTTCTAGTGTAACGCGATCTGGAATGTTGTCCATGAAGATTTTCGCATCATCATCAGTAACTTTTGTGTAGAAAGCTTTAAATGCTGCGTCATAATATTGCAATTCTTTGCGAATTTTTTCATTTACCACATTATTGGCTTGGATGTTTTGAATCAAAGCGATTTCTTTGTTATACTCATGTTCCAGGTTTTTCTCATAGCTAGTGAAATCGAATTGGATGTTTTGAATATCGTCGAGAATAGAAAATTTGAACTTGGTAATTTTGAATCCCTTATTACCGGATACATCATAACTATCCTTTAAGGATTCAAGAGCTATTGGACCACGTTTGAGGAGTAGATCTTCAATTTTAATATTATTGATTGCATCTGCATCAATAAGTGTAGGAAGATTGTCAGCATCGAGGAATAACTTTCTAGTGTAATCCCTTGGTGTAGTTACGAGAGGTCCTTCCTTAACCTTTTCTGTAAATTCAATTAAAGTAACAGTATCCTTAACCTTATCATTAGGTGCATAATCGATATTAGCGAAGTAATAAACGGAAAGAATGTTCTTTTCTAGGGAGTTTGCTTGTGCTTCATTGAGTAACCAATTCTTCTTAAAGTCTTCCAGGCGGAATACTTTCAATGCTGTTTTCATTTTCTCAGATATATTGAATCCTGTAACTTGATCTTCACTGAATTTGTAAATCTTTTGTAATAATTCTTCGATAAATTGATATATTAGATTTTTGTAATCCTCTTTTAAGTCATTATCCTGTAGAAGCATAATAAAAATGTTTGGAAGATCGCCTTTGTAATAATTGAAAAAATAATTAAAATCTTCCTGCTTAGTGTTTCCTGCTGAAATTAAAGGTAGAAACACGTTGCATACGAAATTAATGAAGCCTTTCAGTGTCATTGTTGCTTTGAAATATGTATTCTTCAATTCAATGTCTGTTAGTTTTGAAACATCATGAATGAATGTGTTGCAAGCTCTCTCTGTAAGAAAGAACCCATACATGGAAGGAATAGTGCTGAATGCATGTACATCTTTGCAGCCGATATTTGGTTTAAATGATTTCGAAGGATCATTTGAATCAGTAAATGTGAGCTCAGAGAATTTACCTTTTGCATTAAACGCTTTGAGTAGAGAAATGTGGTGCATTTTGTGTAATTTCAAAATTTTTTTAATAGCAACTGCTGACTTTTTCTTTTGATTCTCTAGATGGCTATTGAATGCTGTGTTTAGCAGCTTCTCCGCCTTGATGTTCTTTTGCTGATCAATGTATCCTTTATAGTCATCAGACATTTCTAAATTTTAATAAAATTTCCATGAGTTTTTTACATGTCAAAATTTGGGAATTTACAAAACAAAAATTTTGGTATTCTTGGATTATAGAGAATATAAAGAGATGTCAATAAAAATTAAGCAAATGAAGTGAAATGATTGGAAATTTGAAATTTTGGAATAAAATCTGTATATAGAAGTAATGCTAATGTAATAATGATGTTTGCTGGTAACAATTATTCAATAAATTTAACATAATAAATTTGATGCAATTAAAAATCCATATAATTTATTTTATGATAAGTAGTATTTTTAATAATAAAATGTAAGGGTATGTGGCTCAGTGGTAGAGTGGAGCTTTCGCATAGCCCAGGCCGGGGGTTCGATTCCCTCCATATCCATTTTTTTATTTTTTAAATTCATTAATTTATCAGTATTTGAAGCCTTTGATCTGAGTTAACACTAAAAGATATTGAAATTCAAAAACTATTTTTAGTTCAACAGTTTGGAACAATATGCATTGAAAAATGCATAACTGTATCCAAATATATATTATATAATTTCAAAATATTGCCATCAAATGTTTTGAAATTATGAAAATGCACTAAACAAATCTCTGCAGATAGATATGGAAGATCGAGAATGAGTGTACCTGTTGTATTAATATTATCCGCTTTTTTTGTTTCAGTAACATTAACAAGAAAACATTGATCAACAACAAATATATCCGTAGCAATATAAGTATAGAACCAAGCTGAACCAGAATTTGATAAGAAAACACAGAAACTGAATTGAAGAATATCACAAGATCCATCAATAACTGCACTTCTTAAGTAATCATTGATGAGTTTGTTATTAATAATATTGCATAGAATGATTATTCTCACCATCATTTTCAGCGGTGTATAGGGTTATAATAACAGATTGATGTGAAATTAATTCTATGCGATGATTAACTAACCCAACAATTATATACAGCGGTATATTCGGATTATGCGTGCGAAATATTTGTGGAGTCAATAAGCTGATCACCACTTTCAAGATTAAGACAAGCAAAAAAACTCCTGTGCTTTTCGAAATAGAACATTCAATATTATAATTTTCGCTATTTGTTCAAACATGTGAGTGGCATACTTGATCTTTACATGAAGAGTTTATGGAGCAGACTCGGTGTTGGATGCATGATTCATTTAATACGAAAATATATCCACCATTGACATCTGCATATGAACTAACAAAGAAAGAATTTGAAATCAAAATTTATTTGTACCTTGATTTTTGACGTGAATGGATCCATCAGGTCAAAAATCAATAAATATTGCTTCAAAAACAAAAATATCACATGGCTCAATGATTCTTAATTTTTGTATACCGATTTTAGATTTGTATTAAATATTCGGTCCAAAGAAGTGAAACTAGACGCTGTTATCGTTGTGAAGTGATAATGGATGATAAATTTTTTGCTTGTTATGTGATTTAAATTTACAATATATACATGGATTGTTCGAGAAGTTGATAAAATGATTAGAAAATTGTTCAGGTAAACGTTGAACAACATTCTCCGTTTAAAGGAGTTATCTTGTTGTAAATCAACGTTTTAATGTATAATCTTAATATTAATGACGTCAGCTGTATGATGTCTATATGAAGTATAATCCGTTTCTCAGCAGAAATTGATGTTGTTGATGAGGCAAGATTGAATTTATGAATTCTATTTTTATTTTTCAAATGAAAAATAAAAATATAAAAAATAGAAATTTAGGAATAAAAAAATAAAAATAGACGAATTAAACTGGTTGCCCTAAGGCGGATCCAGTTTATAATGGAGGTGGGAACATTTTGAGTGCCTGAAGGACACCGACGCGCAACTCATCTGGCAGTTGAGACACTAAGACTGTCGTGATAGCGTGATGAGCTGACTGTGGTGCCTTTCCAATACTAATCGCGGCGCAGACGATGAAAGACGCTTCACGTCTCACGCAGCTGTGCTCATCACTGAGTATGCTCACTGCATCAGCAAGCATCTGCTGGTTACAATCTCTGCAGAATGTTTTGAGGATTCCGGCAACATCATCTTTTGACACTTTTCCGCACGACAAAATTCTTGCAGATTGGCTGAGTCTTTCGAAAGCGTTTATTTTTTCACTGATAAAGTTTGTGTCTTTGATGCAGTGGCACAAAGTGAGCACTGTAAGGATCGGCAGGAATTTCGTGAAAGAAGCGCTAGAGACAATATTAAGATTATCGCACAAACTGATAACTAAAGAGAATAACTCGACGATGACAGTAGAATACCTCATCGCCTCAATAATCGACTCGATGATAGAAGTGAGCTTAGAAGAAACAACAGTCAATGGCAGCCACCTGAAAATAGACTCCAAGCACACGAAGGCGACTTTCTTTTCTTCGTTTTTATCAGACTTGATTTCGTCAATGATTAAGTCAACGAGTTCGTTAAGTGGAGCCTCACCGTATCTTTCCGGTCCGAGTCTTTTGAGAAGCGGGGCAACCTTTAAGATCTGAGTCTTGGCAACATCCTTCAAAGCGAGCAACTCGAACAGGAGAGGACGAGTGCTGACTGTCATTATCCTTCCGTAGCCTAAAACTGCGCATTGCTTGGCATATTTAGTGAAAGGATTGATGTGGAATATTGAGAGTTCGTCGTTACAGCACTGGAACAAACTGTCGACGACATCAATGACATCGCCGCCGTGTTTGTAAGCGTCTAGCGCGAAAAGTGTTGATTCCAGTGCCGGGAAATATTCGGTCAGTCGCTTGACAGATGCCAAGATTTGGTCATAGAAGAATCTTGTCTGTGCGCAAACGAAAATAACGAAAACTAATGTTTGCAGTTTCTGATCTTGCGGAATCTTTGATGTCGTGCAGATTAATCTTAAAACAGAAGAGTGGAAAAAGTTATTATCGCTGACTTCCCTCCTCAAAGCTGATTCAACGCACACCTGTAGTGCCTGGAGATTTGTCAATAACGTGATAATTGTCGGTGGTGCTGGTTTCTCTCTGTCGAGCATTGCATTGACGAAAGAAATTTTATCCTTTTCGAACAGTATTTTCGCGATTGTTAAATATGAATCTATACTCTTAGCATTGCAAATCATGTTGTATAGGAAATTGTTGGCGTTTGCTAAATGAGCAGTTAATAATCGTTCGTCATTGAAAATAATTGATAAAGATTTGACAGCTATATTTGGCCAAGGAGAATTTGCGTTTAAAACGCTGAAGAATGTCTCAAGGAATATTGTCTGCTGTGGGAATTCGCTAGAAGGCATGAAATACATGATGAAATTGTCCCAAACTCTGTTGCACATGAATATTCTCTGTTCTGCTTTTTCTGCCATTTCTTTCGTAGATTCGTCCTGCAAAAGCATCGAAATAGACGCAGCAATATATGGTGTCCTTATTGAATCCGGATGTTCGAGGTTCTTGATGAAGTCAGGGATGATGTTAAAAGCAAAATTGTTGCCTTCGAAAATCGACAAAAATAGATTTTCAAGATTAAAATCACTTTTTGTAAAATGAATTAAATCTTTGATTAATTCGATATGATTCTCTGAGCTAACTAAAACATTGAGAGCCTTCTTGAGTATCTCTTTGTCTGGTTCAACGTTGTATTTCTTGACTAATGACTGCAATGATCTAATCGCGCATCTACAGACAGAAGTTTGATTCGAAGATAAAAGTCGTGAAATCATTTCTATATTTGGCTCATGTTCCGTGCAGATCTGTTTGAGAATTCTTCTTTGAGCGGCCGCTGCTATTGCAGGAGGAATGTCTGCCTCGAATAATAATTCTGTGTTTTGCGGTGGAATCTGTTTGGAGCCATACTCTAAAAGTAAAACTCTTTTTCCTAATGATTCTTCTGTCTTCTTGTTGATCTTCTTCTGCAAAAGTGTTTGTGCTAATGATGGATTCTGTCTTTCCAGCAAAACAATGTCATCGGCAAACTGTGCAGCTTCTTCAATATTCTTAATATCAACATTTTTAACTAAGTTTGAAAGTTTATCTTTGTTGTTTGCGACGGCGCAAATTGTAAAAAGTGAAGCTCTAAATGCAGATTGCGCGGAAGTTGATAATAATGGTCTGCCTGGTACATCTGGATGTGAGTCGTTTGTTAACTGTTTGTGGAAGTTAAAAACTTCGTCGAGGAATGTTGGTGTATTTGTAAATTCTTTGAATATTCTTGTAACTGCCCTGTAAGCGCAGGAATGGCAGTTCTTATCGAGAATTATGTTGGATGATGCTACCATTTCTGCTTCATTTAACGTTGTTCCGACTGCGTATAAAATATCTGCTTTAGAATGTGGAGAAAAGTACTGAGAAGCTAAGTAAACGAATGACCTTGCGAGAATATGTTCTCTCATCATGTTGCTCATGCAGTTTTCGCGTGCAGTTTGTTTTAATATTGCAAAACATAATTTAGAAGCGGATATATAATGTGGATCCAAGGCAGCATCGAATAAGCCTCTGAAAACATGCTCGTTTGTTAGATTTGTGAGTAATTTTCTCTCAAATTCTTGCATATAATTTCTTGAAGCTGCAGCAATTCTAACAATTTGGGGTGCAATGGGTCCAACATCTGTTACTGATGCGCATATTTCAGCAAACAGGCTCAAAATCAAGTCTCTTTGGTTTGGTGTTGTATTTTGAGACAAAAGTCCAGGTAATTCATTAGAAATCTTCTGTCTTTCTTCATTTGTAAGTGGAATGTTTGATAAAACGTACAAAGAACTTTCTTCGTGAAGAGAAGCAAGACATCTTTCAACTAATTTTCCTCCTGTATGATCTCTTATACTAGAAAGAGCACGAACTGCTTCTGGAATACCTCTCAATACTTCGAAGTCTGTTTGATTAACGAAATTCTTGTAATTTTGCTTGATATAATTTAATAATGGATCTGTAAGAGATTGAATTGCTTCTTGCATGCCAGACGCGTTTCCATCTGCTCTTGATAGCAAAGCAGCAGCAACTGTAGTGATTTGCGAGCTCATTTCTGGATTTTGTAAATATTTAAGGATTAATGGAGCAGTTTTAATGATTTTCTTTGATGCTTCGAATGGAGAAATAGTAGCAACAGCAACTGAAAGGAATTTGAAGGCTTTAACGCGAACGTGTTCATTATCTGTGATACATGTATCGAAAATTTGATTGTAAATTCCACTAAACGCTTCAGGAATGGCCTTTGTATTGATAACTTGGAAGCTTGCCAAGAAAATATCTAAGAAAAGCTCTAAATATTCCTCAGATTCTTTCTTTTTCAGCATTGCTTGGAGTAAATCGAGAATTCCTGATATATAGTTGCAAGCAACTTGATCTCTAAGCGATAAGCACTTCAATAAGTAAGTTAAAAAGAAATAATTAACATTGACATCAGCAGCAAACAAATTATTAAACAATGGGTAGATATTTTCTGGATAATTCTTAGTGTAGATGATTAAAACTTCGATTGCCGGTTTAACGAGAGCTGATTTCTTTGAATCGTAAGATAAAAATAAATCAAAAGTTGATTTCGCGATTTTACTTGCGTGACTTGCCTCGAAATCCTCGCGCAATGAGATGCCTTCGAGTATTTTGAAGTAGTTGATGCATTTTCCAGGTGTTTCATCGAATATTTCACGCAAAATAACGAAAATGTTGTCAATCAGCGTGTTTTTGTGTTTGCCGAACAACTTGACGCAGTTTGTAATGATAGATTTCACTGTGTCAGTTGTTTCGTCAAGCAAAAGCCTCAGACTTTTGTCTAAAGATTTATCACTTATCATAAAAAAGTGATATGATTTGTCACTTTTTAGTTTTGATTTTAAAAATTAAATCATTTTCTATATCTTTAACGCATAACTGGCCGGAAAATCACAAAATTTTGCGATTTATTGAAGAAATTATTTATCTTTTGATTAATTTTTAAAATAGAGCGATGACATATAGATGATAATGTTGTTTTCATAGTATATAAATATATTATTGTGTCGAAACTGTTATGATTCATATATGTTAATCATTTTGGATTTTCATTGGTTAGATTTTTGAGATATAATTGTTTTATATGTATATTTCAACTAAAAATGTGACATGTAGATTAATAATAATGAACAAAACTAATATATTGCATCTAATAATCTGCTTTGTGAATGATATTTCGAATGATAAACGCAATATTGTAGCTGTGCACAGATACATGATTTTTGTAATAGAAAATAATATGATTGTCTTATTTAATAAGTGTTAATAATATAAATTAAGGATGAATGCATCAAATCAATTATCATATGCTTGAAATAGAATTACGCAATTAGAAAAATGTTTCTATACAAAAAATAAAGTTGTGTTCAAGAGTATAATAGCATCAATGCAAAAATTAAATTAGATCAATTTTCAAACTTTACATTTTATCTAAAATTCAACGTGAATTAGAAATCATATATCATTATATAGCTAAATATGTTTTAAAATCAAAGAAATATTTTCCGATTTTCATAATTTGTAAAACTTCTCATTTAGCTTTTTTAGTCATAAAATCAGCTTCATTAGCATACAACAGTTCACTGCTTAAATTCCAAAAAAAATTTGACACGTAGACTAAAATAATTCTTTAATTGTAAATTGACAAAAGACAAAAAAATTAAATAATTTTGACAAGTAAATTAAAAATTAAATGAATTTTGCCACGTAAACAAAAAATTAAATTTTTTAAAAACACAAAAAAAACATTAAAAAGCCAGATTTGCAGTCTAAATATGTCCGAAAATGAAAATTTGGTTGTTTTTTTTTGCATTTTTTTCAATGAAAAACTTTGAAGAGCTCCAGGTCCTTGGTGATGGCGCCTTTGGCGTTGTCACCAAATGCAAGGACAAGGAGACCGGCGAAATCGTCGCCATCAAGAAAATGAAACAGAAATTCGTGAAAGATTTTAATGAATGTTTACAACTCAAAGAAGTCAAGTCATTACGCAAAATCAAACATGAAAATATCGTAAGACTACTCCAGATATTCCGCGATAACGAGTATTTTTATATGGTTTTCGAATGTTGTGGAGATTCGTTATTAAAAACGATGCAAAACAGATCAACGAAATTTAACGAAAACGAAATCCGATACATCATGCACCAGTTTATGAGTGGACTCGCATTCGTCCACAAGCAGGGCTTTTTCCACAGAGATATCAAACCTGATAATCTTTTGTGGTGTGGAAAGACCCTGAAAATCGCAGATTTCGGTCTTGCCAGGGAAATTAGGAGCAGGCCGCCTTACACTGAATACATATCTACTCGCTGGTATCGAGCTCCGGAAATTATTTTGCGACACAAGTCTTACAACTCTCCTGTTGACATCTGGGCGTCCGCCTGCATCATGGCAGAGCTGTATTTGGGGCGTCCTTTGTTCCAGGGAACTTCTGAAACAGACCAAATGTATAAAATTTGCCAAGTAATGGGGAACCCGTCGGTTCAGACATGGCCTGACTCTGAAAAACTCATTCTACGCCTCGGCTTCAAGCTTCCATCAGCTTCTGCCGTTCCATTAAAAGTTTTGATGCCCGAAGCTTCGCCAGAAGCCATTGATTTGTTATATCAGATGCTTAGATACGATCCATCGAAGCGTCCGAGTGCTCAGCAGGTCCTAGCTCATCCTTTCTTCTCTGGTCCGATGGAATGTCCAAAATTTGAAGAGCAAGCACAAGATGTGGGCATTCCCAAGCCACTGGAAGAGCCAGTCAAGAACTTCCAATTAACAAGAACGCAGCCAGAATTCAAAACAGAGCCGCAATTCGAAGAACCGAAAAGAAGCACATTTGAAGCTAAATACAACCTTCCTCTTTTCATGCACGCGCCGCCAAAGCCAGCACAGACGCCGAGCAGACTGAACATGATACTGAACAAAGGAGAACTGCCACACAGATTCGGAGGAAGACCTTCGCAGAGAACCAACAATAATTTGTTCGCTGCAAGGCCAATACAAGGCGCTATTCCTCCCCGTCCTATTCCTGATGGTTCTAAGTCGGCAAAGCCTGAGTTTAACTTCAATGATGATTTTGATATCGATGAATTTTTGGAAAATGATTATTGATTTCTTTTATATACTTTTGTTATAATTTCTGTTTGTTATTTAAATATTACTTTTCTTGCACTGCTTTTATTTCCAACAATTTCTGCTTTTTATCAAAAATATTATAATAAAATTTGAATTTAATAAACTTTAGACTCTATTATAATATATTTGCATTTTCTCATCGAATAAATGAATTATATAATAGACAAAATTTATATCTTGATTTATATTTTTCAAGATATAAAATATTCGATTTTAATCTATTTTGTGAATGAAAATCAATATAAAATAGGAGTATTTAGGAATGAAAACAATGAATTTTTAGCTTATTATGAAGACATTGATAAATTGACGAATAAGTTATTTGCAAGGAATTTGTTCTATGTTTTCGTCATCATTTGTAGATCTTAATCGTTTCTTAATTACTGAAAACTCATATTGAATTTTTTCGGTGCAATTGTCTGTAACAAGAATGAATCCATCTACATCCTTGTATATATCATCTAAATAGCATCTACAAACTGTTGTTTCTCCGCCACAATAATGAGATAAAGTTCTTTCTGTATTTTGATTGCTAATGAAGTTGCATTCCGAGATGGTAACCATATTATGAATGAAAGATTTGAGTCTTACTATAGTAATGATATATCGTAGTGCTACCTTCGAGACTGCTGCAGTTTCTATCAACTTTGCCTTCTCAAAATACTCTGAATGTAGAATAATTAAATACATCTCTTGATTACAAATCTTACATGTAAAGTGGATCGATTTTCTTGACGGAATACTATACAGTATACGCAATCGAATCATAACAGAAAACGATTTTAATGTTATGAGTTTTGATCGTTCAATCAAAGCGTGTAATTTCCGAATTGCTCATCTCATCATAGAATATGGTGGTAATTGCAATTATAACCATGATTTTAATGAGGCTTTGATTAGAGTTTCAATGTATAGTAAGCATGAAATTGTCAAACTCCTTCAAGCAGTTCCTAGAAGAAATGTCATCGCAAAAGACAAAAACAACTGGACGGCTTTGATTTTGGCTTCAAGTAATAGTCAAACTCCTTCTCGCAGCTCCTGGAATAGTTGTCAACTCAAATGTCGAATTCAACAAAACAGCTTTGATTGAGGCTTCAATGAATGGTAAATATGAAGTTGTCAAACTTCTTCGCACAGCCCCTGCAATTGATTTAAAAGCAAAAGCCAATGACCTAATTGTTGATTTATATATAATGAATCAATCGCTTCTTCTTATCTTTGTATTCTAATTTCAGCACATTCTTGTTATAATGTTCTATTTGCTTATCAGTTAGTATTTTTGTGTAATGCTCAATCTTGCTGTCTTCTCTGTAGCAGTGACGATAAATCTGTAAGCGAACTTTCTCGTCTGGTATCATGTGTAAATGGTGAAGCCATTTCCACTTTCCAGGAATCATCTTGGTGTTTTCAAACGGCCTAATTTCTCCTAACACAGTAGCATTTGGTGTGTCAGTCTGGTCACCCATCCACATTGACTCATTGTCTGTCCTGAATCCTGGAATTAAACCATAATAATAATAGTAGTTAAACATTCCTTGATCTACAAAAGTGGGATGATAGTTCATATCATTTAATATTAGGTCCATAACATAAAACACTGTCTCAGTGTCACCAGCACCACAGCAGCCATTCACGATGTGTTTATTGGCGAATAAAGATGCATTTACTAAACCATCTTCTTTCGCCTTAATATTCATGTCAAACAACTCTACAGAAGACATAGTGAATGGTTCTGTGAACATTGTTAAGCCAATATCATATTTATGATCATTGAAAATATAATCTTGGAAAACGAGATCATTTGAATCGAAGAATGCTACTCTATTGATAAGATGAGCAAATCTTATCAATATTGAATGAAAAGATCTAATTTTAACTCGATATCGATCTTCCCAAGTATTTTTAACTAATGGCGTCGTGAGCTTTACAACAATCGCTCCACAGCTTTCAATATAGCTTTTAGTATAGTTACTAATTGAATTGAAGGCAACTTCATCGCATAATATAACAAATGTAGCATTTGTGTTTGCACGTACGGATTTTGTAATGAATACCGATCCATAGGCGGAATTTAGTATTGTTGTAATCGCAATGTCGTTTGGATATGAAATATCTGTTTTATATTGATGTTTCACGTTACAAAGTAGACAAGGTGGTTGAGTTTTGATTTTATTACGCATTAATGCATTTGTTATCTTGATTGTATCACTAGAATCGAAATTCAATGCTGTATTTATAGAAGTAATAACGAAAACCTTGATTGAGATGTACTGTTCGTATATGGAAGCAGTCATTAGGTTAAAATTGGCCAATGTAATGAAAAGAAAAACAATACAAGAAAATGGAATTCTCATTCCATATAAGAAATGATAGGAAATGAAAAGAAAAATTAATTACATTCATTTCCTTTCCATTATTTTCTAACATTTTTACTAATATTATATACAAAATTATTTGTTTTTTAATATCTCAAAAAATATTTCTTTAACAATGTCTTTAAATACAATAGAAATGTTTTTTATGTTCATAAAATGCTATATTCGTAATTCTAACAAGCTATCTTTAGATATTTTTATCTCAATTTAAATTTTGATAAATAGCATGAATAATTCAAGAACAAGAAGATATGCAATCTATATTGTATAATATTGCAATAAAACATGGATAATTCATGTCAAGATTAATTCCAAGAAAATTAATTGATGAATAACATGAATAATTCAAGAATCAGATGATATAGAATCTATATAGAATAATTTTGCAATAAAAACATGGATGATTCATAACAAGTTTAATTTCAAGGAAATTTATTGTTCTCATGCTAGTAAGGCTGATCTAATATTACATTATTATACACAAATGACTCCTTAATCTCCCTTATGACTTAAAACACTCTATTGCATTAAAGTGCATATCAGAATTTAGCTAAATTGTTGATGGAATGAAAATTAGGATATAAAAATTGATCACATGGAATCCTTGCGGCTTTATCTACTATCTCCATCATTGTTAATATATATAGTTTTAAATTAGGTCAGTTCAAAAAGTGTCATTTTTATAAATGCTTCAGTCACTTTTTAAACATTCTTTATCTAAAAGTGTCAAAATTTTCGATACATCAAAAGTTTTATTGAAGATGGATCCACTGTCTCCGGAAGAAGCATACGTTATTGAGCGCAAGGGCACCGAGCGTCCATTCACCGGCAAATATTACAATTTCCACGGAAATGGTAAATACATTTGTAGAAAATGCGGCGCAACACTTTACTATTCAAAGGATAAGTTCAATTCAGGCTGTGGATGGCCAGCATTTGATGATAATGCTAAGGATGCCGTCAAGAGAACAATTGATGCTGATGGACAACGTACTGAGATTACTTGCGCCAAATGTGGTGGTCATCTTGGTCACGTATTCGAAGGCGAAGGCTTTACAAAGAAGAATACCAGACATTGCGTTAATTCCATATCAATTGTTTTTGTACCTGAAAATGAAGAGCAATAAATGGTAAAATATATATCCCCATTACCATTTAATACTAAACAATTAATTTTTCATATATGTTTTCATTTAAATATTATATAATCATTATAGAATTATCTAAGTTAGACATCATCCGCTTGATATAGCAATTGAAAACACCTATCTCTTTAATAGTATTATTTGTTTTAATTCGAAATCAAATGGTGAAAAATATTTTCAAAATATATATAATAGAGTCGCAACTTTTATTGTAGATTTACAATTATTATCTAATATATATAATAGTTTAATAAGAATTAAACATGAAAAAATAAAAATGTCTCAAAATCATACAAATAGTATCTACTATACTATCTGTAATATAATTCATTCTAAAAATTGTTACTCCTCATTTGGCAATTTTCTGGTTTTGAAATCGATTTAAAAACTGGCTTCTATTCTCCGTTCGTGTACAATAATTTTGGATTAAAACATTTGACAAAAAAAATTTATATACGATTGAATAATTTTTACTTCACAAAATGGTTCAACTCAAAAAATAAATTCATAAAAATATTTTTAAACATTGTTTGTTAATTACCTTGAGATCAATAATAATTTAAATTTGAAATTATTTCTGAACAAAGTTTAATCGAGGACAAAATTAACAATTAAATCTCAACGTAGAGACAATTTTAAGAGAATGTATGCCGGCAGGAACTTATTGTAGGCCAATATAGTTCATTAATCCAAGTGGATCTCGTTTTAAGAATCGTTTGACGACATGAACAAAAATTGAAAGCTCCCCTAAATCGAATAATGCAGAGTTTAGATGATACGTTCTCCATTATCAGCTCTAGTCGTGTAATAATTGTTAAGAGCTATACAATAAAAAAAAATATCCGAAATTATAGAACCGTAGATAAAAATAATTTTATTGAAACAACATAATTTATTTCTATGTTTAAAAAGCATATGAGGTGTAAAAGAATGATTGTATTTTGAGTAGTTTTTCAAAAAATTGAGTGCTTCGAATTTTTGACCTTATTCAAAAAATAACTATGAACGAAGGTATATTATTCCTATATATGTACTTAAAAGCAATGTATCAACAAATAAAGATCAGATAAACTTTAGAAATTTCTTTTGGAAATTTTGTAAATTTCTCAAAAATTTAAATCCACTTCTGAAAACCATAAAAATTGACTACTATTGTCAAAATCTTGAAAAAATCGATATTTAATATAATGATGGGAAACATAATCTATTGAAGAAAGATTTTCATCATCGAAAAATTATATCATTTTTTCAAAATGGATGCATATGATAAGGAATTCTTTCAGCAGTATGGTTTTGAGTTCATGAAGGTAATAGGTCATGGTACATTCGGCGTAGTATACCTGGTGATGTGCCAGCAGTACAAAATGCAGTTCGCTTTGAAGAGAATTTTAAAAGAAAATTTTAACCAAAGCGAGATCGACTGCATGGTCATGGTGAAAAGCAGCTATATTGTGAACTTGTATAAATATTATAATTTTGGTCCTTACATCTATTTATTGATGGAATTTTGCCCTACATCAATTGATAATATTTTAAAAGAGACAAAAGACTTCCAAACTGAAAGGATTGCACAAATAGCACATGGCATGGCGTTGGCCGTTAAAGGATGCCATCAATTCGGCTTCAGTCATGGAGATATAAAACCATCGAATTTTCTCCTCGATTCATATGACAGAGTTAAGATTTGCGACTTCGGTTTAGCTCACAAGAGCCTTCATCAGGAAGAGACAACAGAGTGGTCTGGCACTCTCGTTTTCTTGGCCCCTGAAGTAATCAGATTTCGCCCATATGACGCTTTTGCAGCTGATATTTGGTCATTAGGAGTATCCTTATACATGGTAGCTACAGGTCAGTTTCCTTGGAACATCCATTCTAGCAAAGAAATGGTAAAAAATATTATGAGTGCGAATTATGACGATAAGTTCATTCAAGATCCATTGCTTAAGAATGTTATATGCGAATGTCTTCAATTGAATCCTAAACTTAGACCAACGGCAGACATGGTAGTAGCAATGTTTAACTCGAAGCAAAATTCGCCTCGTGTTAAAATCCATTGCTCATTATCCACTCACCGCCCAATGTCCTTGATATTGGCACCACGCTTCAAGAAGAGAAGACTAAGTTTTGCATAATCTGAATGTTATATTTGTTTATTATTGTCTTAAACCTTGATATTAAGCTACTGTGCTGTATATTTAGTTTAAATATACAAGTATTTTGTTACTACGATTAGTTTGATTGTTATCAATTTTGAATGACATGGCAAAAATTATAATTCCCTAGTCATATGAATTCTACATACATAAGCACATGCGAATTTAATTTGCAAATTGGAAAACTTCATGTTATAAACATTTCGCGGATATCAAGTGGCAAAAAGCAAAGAGACATCACTTGTTTGCCGTTGGATTTGGGCTCTGTCAATGCAGTAGATTGGTATAATTTCGGAAAACTAATACTATGCCATGCCAAAATCTTACGTTAATTCAGTTTTCATCGTCTTCATCATAAAATGGCTAAAATCCTTTCGTTTCATAGCTTCTATATGGTATGAAACTATATCATGATGAAATATTCATGAAAATATTAATCTACACGATTAATTCGTTAAATTTTGATCAATATTCATATTCCAGGTTGTTTGAAATTATACTCATCATATAGTATAGTAAATTGATTATTTGGCTATATTACTCATGGAATTAATGAAAATAACGAAATGGCATCTGAAATTGATCATTATTGCTCAATACACTGCTATAAAATTAATATATAGTACTCCTTATAGCAAAATTGACTAGATCAAGCATTATGACTAGTTAAACCTTCTATATTTAATATAATTTCGATGCGTAAATATTGACAAGTGGGCTGCTGTTATTATAACGGAGTAGATAATGATGGCATAGGTGTTGTAAGCGTTTCAGGAGAATAAAGGAAATCAAATAAGTAAAAAGAGTAATAAAAAATATTAATGAAAATATATGATTTTAATAAATATGTGAAATATGAAAGATGTCGCTTATTTAAACCATACATTAATAATATTGATGAACAAAAATATATCATAATGTTGATAATAAGAAATTTTATAATGAAAAGTAGATAATTTTCATATAAACCAATATAAAGGGAAGAAAAATGTAACCGACCATAGCTCAGTTGGAAGAGCATGGGACTGTAGAATTGTGGTAATCCCGGGGTCACTGGTTCGAATCC
>MRSU01004803.1:0-16530 GCA_008369845.1 Trichomonas gallinae | reverse complement strand
TTCCTTTGGTTGCGACTTCTGGTAAGCATCGGGCTATCGGATGGTTTAAGTAAATCATCTCTATCCCTACAAAATTTTCTTCTTTTTTTCTATTTATTTTGAATTCTATTTTAGTGTGAGTTGGAGTTAATATATATATGTGATATAGTTAGTATCATTCTAATGATGTGCAACAGAATCGTTATATTTTGTGTAATTGCAGAAAAATATTAGAAATTTTTTCAATATTCGATCAAAAAGAAAAGAATGATATGAAAATGGTTTAAGAACTACAAGAATATTCTAGGAATCAATTCGATGGCTGCATTAACATATTCATTGCTGGTCTTTTTGAAGCTCAAAAGTGACAAAAACCAAAAATCTTATCATTGTATTAGTTAGCTATAGAAACATAAGAGTAAACTAATTGAAGACGTTTTTTCCATTGAAATGCTTATGGTTTGTGATCATTCCTCTCCAATGTTTATGATACGATGAGATTAATCTGATGCTCTAATGCAGATTTTACCACAAAATAAATGGTTTCTATGATAGTCAAATAAGAATGAATATTTTACAGCCAAATATTAAATATTTGATATCTTTGTGTTACAAACATGCTATATATGCAACAAAAAATAATTACGACATTAGCCGATAATGTAAACCATTTAAAATACAATTTCGTTATCTAATATTATATACAATAACAATTATATATTTTGAATTAGAAATTTCAAAAAATTTTTGATCACTTTTTTTAGATGTTTTCCCTCTTCGCGTTACAAGCTTTGTCTGCTGATGAAAAGATGAAGGTTAAGTTCAACAATAATTATGAAATTGAATGCAGTGTCTTCTCTTCATGCCTTTCTGATATGAAGTCAAAGAGCGAAACAATTTATAGCATTGTTGTTCTTAATGGAGCTGGCCTCAAGCTTTCTGATTTTGTTATGTCAACAGATCTCTCCTCACTCAACTTCCTTAACATCTCATCTTTAGACCCTTCTGAATTAGTTATTCCAGATAATCAATTCAAAGATTTCAAGTCACTTACACAAGTTTCTATCGTTCAAGTTCAAAAGATCGGTGCTCATGCTTTCGCTGGCATTACAGGTCTTCACACTGTTAATATCCCAACAGCTCAGCAGATCGGCGAAGGAGCATTTTCTGGCTGCACAAGTCTTAAGCACATTTCCTTCGATAATGTTTACCTTATTGAGTCTGAAGCATTCTCAGGCACAGGTGCTGAAGCTGAAGAATTCAAATTCCCAGGTCTTTACATTGTTCAGGCTAAGGCTTTCCAGGATGCAAAGGTTAAGAAGATTGATCTTTCAAACGCCATTCTCCTTGTTGGCTCTAACCAGTTCGAAGGCTGCGCCTGCCTTGAAGAACTCAAGCTTACTGGCCTCAAGATCCTTAAGGACTCAACAAACGATCTTTTCAAGGGCTGCATCAACTTGTCAAAGCTTGAATTCCCAGCTAACCCACCAGAGGGTGTTGCTAACGAAACATTCAAGATCGTAAACAACACAGTTCTTAAGATTGAGCTCCCAGCCAAGTCTACATGGAATGGCAACTATGCTTCAGAGTGCACAGTCAATGGTGACTACGAATTCGAATACAAGGGCTATCATACAGGTGTTATTGACACCAAGGCCAGATTCAACAAGAAGGTCCTTCCATTCATCATTCTTGGTGTTGTTCTTGTTGTCCTTATTGTTGGTGGTGCCCTTGGTTTATTCTTCTGGAGAAGATACAAAGGTGGCGAGTTCGTCAACTCACAGAGATTGGTTTAAAATAAATCTAAATTCTTATCCTAAATGCAATTTTTACCCAAAAATTTATATTTTATTTGTTATATTTACAAAATTGACTGATTTAACTACAAACAATCTTTTCCCCTTCTTAATATAACAAATCCAACTCAGTTCAGTCCAAAATCAAACTTCGACAAATCCCACATTTACAATGTTTTACACGTCAGAATCAAATATACATGACAAAAATATTTTTTAAAGAGTTTACGTGTCAAAATAAATTGAAAATTTATCGTTTTACATGTCAATTTATATAATAATTTACATGTCATTTTTATTTGAAATAAGAGATGTTTACATGTCAAATTAATATGTTTTTAATAGTTTACGTGTCAATAAAAAATGTGTCTGAAGACGATAAAGAAAAATACCGCCAAATGGGTTCTTTCCTTTCTGCACACAAAGTTGAAACTGAGCAACCTAAGAGAGACCGCACTCGTGCTCCTCCTCAAGAGTCTAAGTTTTATTTCGCTGTTTTAGACCCAGAACCCGAGATTGAGGATCCAGCTGAAGATCAGCCCTGCGGACTTTATTTGGAAGGTCTCAACTATCACTGGGACGCACCACGATTTGAGAAGTTCCTCAAAACGAAATGCGAAGCAAATTACGTTTACGCATCTAAAAAGAAATCAGATTACTCCGGAATTATCAAATTCGACAACAACGCCGATCGCGCTGCATGCTACAAGAAACTTGTCGCTGCTCGTTTTGGCGAAAAGATTCTTTTCGTTGTTCCATTATACAAAGATCTTCATTTATCAAAGAATATCTGCCGCCGCGTACGTGCGCGTGCTATGAACCCAGGCCTTGCCACAGCCGACATCAGAGACCGTGTAACAGCATGGCATCGCATGACTCTCGAAGAACAATACGCAGCTAAGTCCGAGAAGTACACAAAGCTCATCCACGACATTGTTCCAGAGGATGCTCAGCCAGTTGAGGTTGTTCCTGTTCCAAATACAGTAAATTACCGCAATAAAGTTGAAATGACTGTTGGCGCTGATCTTGAAGGCAACACAGTCGTCGGATTCAACCTCGGAAGCAAGGACGAAGATGTTATCGCTAAAGTCGATGACTGCCTTAACGTTCCTAAGATCGCTCCATTCCTCGCCCGCAAATTCGTTGATTTCGTCGAGCACGCGAACTCCCCAGTATACGACCGCATCCGCAACAACGGTGTTTGGAAGTTTATCGTCGTCAGAACAACAGAAGAAGGCAAAACAATGCTCGTCGTCGTTGTTTACAAGAATGATAAGTGCCCGATGGACGAAAACGACATCCCCCACCTCATTGAGTACTTCCAGGACGATGTCGACTCATTGTATCTCGCAGAAACAACGAAATACGAAGGATTCGGAAATGATCCAGTTTTCAAGCTTCTTTCCGGCACTCCAACCATCGAGGAGACACTCAGAGGCCTCAAGTTCGACATCTCTCCAATGTCATTCTTCCAGACAAACACTCCTGGCGCCGAAATTCTTTTCTCAGGCGTTGAAAAGCTCGCCGAAGTCGATAAGAACACAGTATTGCTCGATGTATGCTGCGGAACAGGCGTTATTGGCCTTTCAATGGCAAAGAAGGCCAAGAAAGTCATCGGTATCGATATCGAAAAAGATGCGATCGAAGATGCTAAGAAGAATGCCATCAAGAACAAGATAAAGAACGCAGAGTTCATCGCAGCACCAGCACAGGATGTTTTACCTGGAATTTTGGACCAATGCGAAGCAGACGGATCCAAAGTTGTTGTTATCGTTGATCCTCCGCGTGATGGACTTCATAAGACAGCTGCCAAGGCCCTCAGAGAATGCAAGCTTCTCAAGAGACTCGTTTATATCTCTTGCAATCCTGAATCTTTAGTCAGAGACGCGAAAAAGTTTTTGTTCTCTGAAGCAAACAACTTCTCAACAGAGCCGTTCAAGCCTGTAAAGTGGTACGGCGTCGACTTATTCCCACACACAGAGAGACTCGAATTAGTCATGCTAATGCAGCGCGAATGAAATTATTAATTTATATATTTATTTGTAACAAAAGATTTATAAATGTTGAAATCTTATTTCACCTAACATTCATTTTTATCAAAATTTCATCCTTTAATTCAATGAATTTTTATATCAGAAAAATTAATATTAGAAATCATTTAATAAATCCTTCATAGATATTATTTCTGCAATGATTTTCTCAAATATCAACTGGATAAATTGCGAAATAATGTATTATTTGAATCAATTTTCCTTTTTTTCGAAAATATTTAATTTTGGTGGAATAAAATGGAGAGAAAGTAGGGAATGATTGTAAATTTATAGATTTATTGAGATAGTTACATTATTATCACAAAAAAAAAGTTAGAACATTTTGCTAACTGGGCAGCTGAGGACTTCCTTGTGATCCTCGAAGAGGGCGAAAGTGTGCTCATGCTGTGAAACGTAAGAACCGACAACATCAGAAAGCGGTGGATATGGATCAACAAATTTGTTCTTAACGAGCTCGTTCAAAGTCAAAGTGTAAGATCTGTCTCCAGCTCTCTCTATGAAACGCTGGCAGAAGGCCATTGTCTTGAAATTATCTTGTAGCAAAGATAATAATTTTCTATCTGATCCTGTCTTTGGCTTAGAGTTGATATGCTTGTTTGTCATGAAGTGGCTTGTGATTCCATCATCATAGACGATGCCTTTGCCTGTTGTTGCGAATGTTTCACACGCGAAAACTTCGCCAGGAAGCATTTTGTCTGTACTTCCGCTGTTCTTGCAGATTGGGATTGATTTGCCGCAGTGGATGATATACTTTCCGAGCTGGTGTCCTGTGAGGTTGTAGACTGGCTTCAAAGGAATTGTTTTTCCGTTGAGTTCTAATGAATATGATGTGATAACTTCTTCAATTGTGTCAGCGATCTCACTGATGCGTGCGTCTGGGCCAGACATCTTAACTGCTGTTTCAGTGGCCTTCTTTGAGGCTTCAATCAATGGATCGAATCTAGGATCGAAACAGACGGTGAACGCGCTGTCAATGATGTAGCCATTGATAGCAACACCGAAGTCGATCTTCATGACGTCGTCCTTCTGTAGGACTCTCGTATCACCTGGAAGTGGTGAATAATGAGCTGCGCAGTGATTGATTGAGCAGCCGCATGGGAACGCGAGGCCACGGACTGGTGGTTCGAAATTCACCATGCGTCTGACGCCTTCTTCAATTCTTGCGCACATATCATTAAGATTTACGCCTGGCTGTATGATTCCGCTGTTCATTGCCCAGTCACAGACGGAACTGTGGATGATACCACCTTCTCTGAATGAAGGAAGCGCTTCCTTCAACTCTGCGAGTCTCTCTTCAGCAGATGTATCGATTTGGACCTTTGCAAGCATTTCATCTGGGTACTTGATGGTGTAGTGCGGTTCATAGACACCATCTGTGTGTGATTTGCTCGGTGGTTCCGGTAAATCTTTGAAAACTTCATCTGGAATCTGCGATTCTTTGACTTTTTCCTCGATCTTGGCCTTGTTGGCGGCAGCAGCGGCCATTAAGAATGCCATCTGGTCATCATCATCTTCTTCAACTTTGGGCTTTGCTCCTTTTTTACCCATCTACTAAAATAATTGTTTTTGATCGCTTGTAAACTTATTAAATAGTTAAAAGTGACGAAAATTCAATGAAAAGTGACAATATTGAATTAAAAGTGACACTTTTCAAAATTTTTTCTTGAAAATTCACAAATTACTATAGATTTTGGATTATTTCCGAAAAATTTTTACATTTTTGTCACTTTTTTGTAACAAAATTTTTTGATCCCCAAAATTTTTTTATTTTTGAAATGTGAAATGTTGATATTAAGATTAATTACACATATAGGATTCATCTACAACATCTTGTCTAGTTATATTTGCTATCAGACACATATATAATCGGTATTTTCGTTCTGTTCGTATATCAAATTTCTTCAATTTTGCATTTTAGCTCATTAACACATCAGTTTCACATTTACAAAGCTAAGTATATTCAAATCTATAGACTTATTAAGCTTTAAAACCAAAGAAAAATCCAAAAAATATGAAATCGATACAAAATCTTGGATTCAAACGTCTATAATGACAATAAAATCAAATACATACATTTTTGAATTCAAATCATTACAAAAATAGCATTTTTACTGTAATTTTAATAAAAAAATAAAATCAATATCAATTTTATCTATGATAGATATACTTCTAAGCAGAGATTCAAAATAAACTACAGCTATAGATATATTTCTCATATACAAACATCTCATATATGCAAAATAAATTTTTTGAATATTTGAATTGTGTAATAAAAACAATCATACAATATTTATTTTGGTTTTTTGAGTACAAACATAGTAATAACTTCATTGGAGTCCTTAGAATTGATATTTTCGAGTTGATTGAGAAATTCTTCTTCGATTTCGAACTTTCCGAAGGAAATTCCGTATCTCTCCTCCAGCCTGTTCTTAAACACGTATATATCATGAAGGAATCTCACGCTGTAGTTCTTAGATTGAAATGTGATGTTGATAATATCAACAATGTTGTGAATCCACACGTCATAGTATTTCTCGCTGAGGTACTTTCTGTGTGTCATGACGAAAATGATCGGACTCGAAATGGAAATCGGACATTTCGACCAAAGGAAAATAGAATCGCAAGCAGCATCAACAGTCATGAAAACTGGCGGAGGTCCATTCTTTTTATCGAAGAATGGTTCGAATAAGTAGCTCAGATTGTAAACAAAGGCTTGAATGTCTTGAACATTTGATAAAATGTAATTCTTAACGACAACTGATGTTCTTACAGGATCAACAGTATTTTGTATACAGAAGCATAGTAATTCTGCTGCTTTTTGCACTTGTTCTGGATTATGTAACTTTGAAATAAAATCACTTGGAATTGTGTTCGATATTTGATCGATTATTTGGAATGTTAAGATAGCAAACGAGAAGAGAAGGTCAATGATGCGAATTGAAGTCTCTACATCAACTTGCAGAGAATATGAAATCAATTCTGCTGGAAATGCTGGATTTTGTTGGTATTCGTTTCCTAATATCGAAAGATAAGCATTTCCGGACTGATCATTGTTTGTAAAGAATTTCGAATGAAATCTAGTATTGAAAACAAGTAAAAAGTCGCACAAAGAGTAGAAATAGTCTATATTGGTCTCTGCATTCCTTTGGACACAAAAATCGACGATTTTCTTGTAAATTTTCAGATAAATTTGCTTTTTGATGAATAAATCCATGAAATCTGGATAATTTTCGAGTATGAGCGTGGATATGACAATAAAGTATAGTGAAGGGTCTTCTACTTCTTTTTCGCTGAGCAAGAAATTCATAATATTTTTAGAATCGCCAACGAGCTTAATATTGTTCTTAATTCTGCTGTATAGGGTTAAACCAATGTTTTCGTTCCTAAGAATTAAGCATAAAATCTGCATATAAAATGAATCAATAAATTTCACGAAATCTGAAGGTGGAACTATCTTAGCTAAGAAAAGAGCAATGAGAATGAGTGTTTCATGATCATTAACTTGTTGTTCTGAATATAAATTCAAGATATAATCAAAATCATGAGTTTCGAAGAATTTCTGGTAAAATTCAGACGATTCCATGAATATATCATCCAAAAAGAGAGTAATGTGATACAAGAAAATGCGTGGTAAGCTAATAAATGATAAAATTGAATCTGTATTCGCAATTAACAATGTGTCAAAGTGTTCAGCTGAGTGAATCTTTCTTAGCATCTCGAAGTACAACTCAATGAGTTTGTCTTCGCCTTTCTCTGATAATTCGTAAATTCTTTGGATATTGAATAATGAAATTTTGAAGACTTCTTTTAGATCATCCATGACTGGGATAAGCTTCACGTAAATATCTTTCATAATAATTCGCTTTTCGTCGTTGAATAAATTCAAAAATGAATAAAACCACATCGGGAACCTTGAATTTAGTGCCTGTGGATACTTTTGGAGACAAAGTTCAATAAATCTGTTCGCGAAGATCTGGAATTTATCAATTTTCGTATTGAAAATCATTGTTTCAAGGTAATCGATATCTGAAACCTCGTCATTTATTAACATGTCATAGTATTGCTTTGCAAAATCGAGTTTGTCAGAGTCAAACTTTATGTCTGTGTATTGATCTTTTTCAACATTCGGAGAAGCTGATGGTAGTGGATAAAATCTGACGGGTTGTTTAGTAAATGATCGAATGATATTCATTAACTCGCTGAATCTTGTGTTTGCTGATAAAATTTTCATTTTTGCTTGCGAAATTTTGTCTGAGAAACGTGAAATGATGTGGCAGTTGTCTTGATTGAGAAGTTTCAGTATGAAGCTGATTAAATTGTTGTTGACAGGGAATAATTTGAAATCTGAGAAAATAATTTTATTTGCGAAAAAATCGAGAATTGCGTACTTGGAATTTTCAATATCTTCATGTGAGAGTCTGTCCAGTATCTTATCGAGCAACATAACAAAAGCATCAACAAATTGTTCAGATGGCGGCATAAATTTACTTAGTTTCGCTTTTGTTGACGGTAGGAACTTGTACATGTTTGTTATCATGCAATTTAGTAAGAATTTCAAGTCTTTCACTTCATCTAAAATGATTTGCATCAAAATAATCAGAAAACAATGAGATTTCGTCATAGAATTCTCGAAATCAACGAAAATATAGTTGATATATGATGTAATTATGTTCATATTGCACAGATCTAGCATCAATTTGGTGACATTTTGTCTTACATCTGAAGTTTCGAAGACAAAGAAGTCAAGAAAAGCAGCTTGATGAGCAATTTGGGCTGGTTTTGACATCTTGATGATGTTTAGAAGATGATATGTTATTGCTTCGTTGTTTCTGTATTCGTATAACAACATTGCAAGGCTAGAAACGCTGTCTTCTACGAGAAATCGTGCCGTGATATTCGATTTAGACGCATTAAGGATCTTTTCTGTAAGTAAAACTGCAAACAATTGATCGTTTTCATCAAATCCAATTTTATTTCGAAAGGTTACCTTGGCAATATGGAAATCCCATGATCTCTTCGATATATCGACAACATTTTCGATGTTTTTCTGCAAAAGAGAAGATATATAATTGAGTCTGTATAAGCAAATTAACTTATTGTTTTCAGGAAACAGTGTTTCGAATGAGTTTGTCGCATACATTGCTTTGATTTCTTCATCAATCGATGGCAGCTTGCTTAATATGTGATATGCGTGTTCATTTCCCTTTTTCATGAGATCATATAATTTTTTCTTTAAATCTTTTTGAGCAAATATGATTGATGACACGGGGAGTAAATCTGTGCTGGGAGTTGTATAAGGTGGTGTCTTTTCTTTGATCTGAAATTCAATTGTTGTGTAATTTACGATCGGCGTATTTTGATTCAATTCGTTTCCGTTCAAGAGAAGCACAACCTGCTTTTCATTGCATTTCGCTACCCATGCTATGAAAGTTGCAACGCTCGAAAGCATCGCTGTCTTCGGAAATTTAACGAGTTTATAGTTTTTTATAACTAATGGGTGAGCTAATTCATCTATAAGTAAAGAGTGCTTATTTTGCTGCCAGAAATTGCCATCCTCAAACCTATCTACTAGTTTTTCGAGAATAGTTAATCGGAAATCGTTCGGATTATCCCTGCAATCTTTCAGGAAAGCCTGAATAGTCGCCAGATCGCCGCGACAATACGCATCGACGCATCCTTCTACGTAATCATTGATTTTCTTCTCATCCATCTTTCAAAAAATTGATTACAATGGTGTCTCCCCCTGTTTTATTTTTTAATAATAAAAATCAGCATAACTCATAGAAGTGTTAATATTTAGTTAATTTAGGGGAAAATTGATTTGATTCAAAATTTTGTATACACATTCAATTATATAAAATTGATCAATCATATAAATATATTGTATCATATTTTAGCAATATTTAATCAAAAATTTTTAATATCGAGTTAACCTTTAATTTCACTATAATATATAAATATATAACCAAATAATTATTTTGGTATCTAAAAATCGCGATTTCGCAACACTTTTTTTGAATTTTTATTTATGTCCTTGCGGAGTATTACTCTTACAGCTCATCGTTACCTTGTGTGCTTCATTGCTGGTTTGTGGCAAGTGCGACATGAGGCGAATAAAACATTGGCAAATTCTTTGTTTTTAAGATTTAGTTTTGCGTAAAAAATTTAATGCGGTTTAAATATATACAGTTTGATGTGTAATATTATCAAAGTTAGAGGACTTTATATGACTTTATGTAAACTTGAGAAAAATATGGCCTTCGCAACGTCGGTCTTTATTACGTGAATATACTTCTCTCATTGTATATATATTTGGCTAAATATTTGTGATTTTTTAATTTGGCACAAATATTGCTAATCATATAGGCATCAAAATGATGAATTTAAAGGCCATCATGCATGCTATTAGATTACTGTTACGTATATAAATAGTTTTATAATAGAGATGTTAATTGATATTAAAATCAAATTTTAATAAAAGAAACCGATAACATGTTTGTTCGATCCATATGATAATTAAATAATCTAATGCTGTATTAGAGCTGCCATATAAGAAGTCTCTAGGAATGCAATAATTAAAATTGGTTTATTTTATATTATCAGATATTAATTTATTTTGTCAATAATTGTCCAGCACCGCTGGTCTAATGGTAGAATTTCACCTTGCCAAGGTGGGGGTCCGGGTTCGATTCCCGGGCGGTGCAAAACTTTTTCTTTTTTGTTATTTTAATTTGAAATTTAGAATAAACATAGGACATCATATTTCAAGCAGTATTTATTCATCAAATTTTACGTTTTCGTCAGTTTCGACATGTTCATAATGAAAGGCATTGTTAGATGTGCTGATGCATTTGAGATCAAGCTTGAGGCTGATTCTTATACAATCATTGCATTACAATATTCACAAGAATGAACTATTAATATTAATCAAGATCAAGATGAATACCGATGTTAATTCTTCGGTGCTTAGTGTGCAGGATATTTTCGATGTTTTTGTCCAATGATTTTTGGATTTCGCTGTTTTGTTGCATTATTGAGCTCAATTTTCGTTTATTGCTATCATTTAGCTTCTGTGTTTCGTTATTCAGTTTGTTGATTGTGGTTTCTCTTATTTCAATTTGATTTTTTGCTGTGCTATCCTTGCCAATGATGAATGTATTCCCATGTTCAAAACATTTTCTAAACTTGTGCAGTATTATTTCTTCGGAGCTTATCTGGGCAAAAAATAAGCATGTTGAAGCAGGTACTAGTTTTTGGAAGAGGGGCTGTCTTCATATCTATGTTTGTATTCATTTCGACTTCAACTTGAATTTTCAAATCATCATAAGGGGAGGGTTTCTTTTGAGCAGTTATAATTTCTAGGAACAAATTACGTTCATCCGTCTTAAACTGTCTTATGACGGATAGAAGCATTTTTCATCGTCGAAAAATAGCAGAAAATACAAGTCTTTTATTTATATCATCAGCAGTCAATGTTGACTTCGACCCGAGGATATCATGCAAGTAATTCGGATACTACGAGTAAGTAGAATCTGTAATAACTATGTTAATTTTATTTCTCCATAGAAAATTGATTCTTTTGACACATCAAAATCTAAATCGAAATACAACATTTTAGATATTTTGTTGACGAATTTTAATAATATCATCAGGTTTACCATAGCCTTCTACACCATATATATTGGACGCATAAATCAAATTTCATTATTTTTCATGATATGAATAACATTGTGTGCCATATGTTTATTTGACATTATATTGATCTATGACGCGTGATTGAGTCATTCGTTGCACTGACAAGAAAACTCGTTAATTATTCATAGGAATAAGGATGTATTATATCCTTTGTGTAAGAATTCCATTTTCTGTCACTTTTATAAAAATATGGATTCGAATTTTCTTTGCTATGGAGCTTTTGCATATGAATCAAAACCAGATAGTGTTCAGCCATGCTGGATAACTATCAGTGATATGTGGATATTTTTGTCCAAAGTTCCAGAGCCGCCATTTTATTTTTTATCACCGATTGATTTCGACGAAATATCATCAGCAGAGAGCATAACACAGTCACAAAATTCATTACTTCTACGAACAAACAAATATTTAAACAATATGTCAATAATATTATTTTTACCGAATCGTCATGAAACATTAGCATTAAACAACCGACTTGTCAATGTTACAAAAGATTTTAGAAGTTATATTTCAAAACCTTTGCCTTTAAGAGAAGCAGTCGCAGAAATTCGAGATAACTCTTGGAGAAAGTCAATATCGCAAAGAATTCTTTACAATAAAAGTGGTTTAGCCATTTCCAAAGTGAATGAACAAACAAAAATTTATGTAACATCGCAAATTGACTATTTTGTTCCAACTACAGAGTGTAATGCATTGATATTCTGCCTTACATTTGATAAATCAATTATTAAGCTTGGTCCTTTACAAGTTCACGAAATAATCGAAATGATCAACTTATTCCTCAACTTTAAGCGCTGCCCTTAAACTTACCTTGTTTGATTTTATATAAATACTTGTTCTTTTTTCGGATTTTGATTTTTTTAAATTTCAATCGTAAATGTATATTATGACGCTATTAATATGTTACCATCATTAACCTCATAGCCATGTATTACTATATTCATAATGAACGATCCTAATAAAAGAAAAATAATATTTTATTCTCAAAATTGCTATTTTATCTATGGAATATTGCAAATATATTCATTTCTCTACATAAAAATGATGAATATACTAATTAAATTCAACAAAATTAATATCATTTTCAAAATTATTTTGTTGTGTTTAAATTTCTTTATCAAAACAAATTAAAAATGCCTTGATTTGAAAGCAAAAATATATAAATGTTTTATATTCTATCCAAAAATATACAACAATGAGAATTATTGAACAGACTCTGTGAGTAGAGGAGCAGAAGCCATGCTCGATGGAATGATATTCCTGACTTCTTTCTCTTTCTTCTTCTTGAAGACCAATACAGCAATGAGGAGAAGTACTATGACAACAAATCCACCTGCGACAGACGAGAATATGATAAGCTTGATAGGAACTTTCTTCTCGAAGACAATAGAAAGAACTCCATTGACGTATTTGACAGATGCGTGGATTGTCATGATTTCGCTCTTCTCGTGGAGAACGTTTGTTGGATGCAAAGTGATGTTTGTGAAGTTTCCTTCACCAATAACAAACTCTGAGTCATGATATACAGCGAAGGCCGACCAATCGATGTGAATGTTGCCACAGTCGGTGACAGACACGAATGGAGTGTTGCGGTCAGCGAGAATCAATGTTATTGATGTTGAGTTGCCTGTAATGTTAACACGGGATGAATCGCGAACTGTCAAATTGGAGACGAGCAAATCAGATAATTTGACGGAAGAATTGTTATCCAAAATAGCTGAATTTACTAAGTGAACTGGTCCATTGACTTTCTTCTTAATTATGCTTGAGTTTCCACTTATTACAATGTCATGCAAAAGCGTTGAAACGTTTCCTTGATCGAAAACAAGCTTTGTGTTTGAAATGTTTCCTGGCTCGAATTTAACTTCATCTAATTTTGATGTGATTGCGAATTCATTGTAAGACGTTATTGGGAATGGAATATTCTTTGACTTGGTGACAATCATAATGAAGTCTTTCTTGTTCTTAGCGAACAAGTCTGAAGCGTTGAAGTCATTCCATGTATCATCCAATTCGACGCGCAAATCACCGACAGGATTTTGTATTGGAAACTCGTAGACTGTTTTAGCTGACTCATTCTTCGATACGTGAATTGGCAAAGTCGACCAGAAAGGAAGAGCGAAAGTGAGATCTGGTCTATTCTCAAGTGGAATGTGATAAGTATAGTTATCGATTGTCCAGCCGTCATCGTTGAAAATAACAACAGCATCTTCATTCAAATCAACCTTTGCTGCCTTGAAACCAGAAAGATAATCGATTGTTGTGTAGCTGAGCACGACATTGTCTGAGTCAACGTAAGCCTTTCCTGTCATATTTTCAACATTCTTTTTTGTTGACAAATATTTCGATTTTCCTTTGCCGCTGACTAAAATGTTCTTTGCGTCAAGTGTCACGTTGTAGAAATTGGTGTCGCTGAAGTCGAATTTAATCAGTTTGTTGCCAACGCAGTAAACGTTAGCATTCTCGATGCCGCTGAATGAGATTATTGAGTTGAAATCTAATTCAGAGTCGATAGTAATTAACTTCGCTGTCTTAGGGACAATTTTTGACATGTTAATTTGTCCTGTGCGTGGGAGACTGATGAAAGGCTGTATGCACAAAGACGAGTTATCTGTGAAGCAGTATTGTGGATAGACATCCATAGGACGCTGCTTCAATTGCACGCTTGCGCAATATTTTTCTTGTGATTCGACTTTTACGCATTTGAAATCGACCATGCTGTCAATGTTTGCGAAACCGTGGACTTGGCTGTCAACGAGTTTTGTTGTCACGTTGTCGCAGAAGTTGACTGATGAGCAGATTCCGTAGTAGCTTCCTTTCATCAAGTTGTCTGCTTCGTCGTTTGTAGGCATGATTTCCTTCGCCCACTTAAAGTTGTTCACGAACGATTCGAGTCCTTTCTTGATCAAAATGCCATCATGGATGTTAGTGGTGAACTCAACGAAGAGGTCCTTGTTGTCGTTCATCTGTATAGTATCAATGGTGAACTCAGCATCAACGAATTTCATTGATCTTGGATTTGTAACTGATAAAATGACATTTTCGCCGATTTGCGCTGGATGCTTTGTCTGAGAGACGTTGAATATACCATTCTGCTGGAGAATTGCATTGCCCTTAGTAAGAATTTGTGCTGTTCCTGTCATTTGAACGTTCATTGCTTGATACGTTGTTGTGCAATCTTGCAAATAGAGGATAGCGTTGTCGGCAACAGAAAATGTTGAGCCTCTTGATGTTCCTTTTGGCGCATTAAGTGTTGTAACACCATCCTGGACGTTCAGGAAAATTGCATTATCTTCTAATTCGACTGTTGAGATGCCGGATGTGTTGATCATTGGTCCTTCATTGAATTTGTTGTATATGGCGCGAATGCTTGAGTTAACAAGTGAAAATTGGTACTTTTCTGAATTAATGACTTGACCAGGAATAGATGAAACAGTTAGCTTAACATTGTTATCATTAATGACTCCAACAGATGATGTTTCACCAACATTGATGTAGTAAGTGAAGCCCTCTGTTGTTATATTCATGTTTGTTCTTGAAACTGAAATTTCTGTGTCAGAAACAAGATTAAACACAGTGGAAAGTTCAAAATCATTGGTTGTAATGGTCGTACTCCTCTTAGGCATGTATCCTTGTCCTTTGATATCTAAATTGAAATAATCAACTGAAATATTGTTAAAGAACTGGATTGAATATGCGTCTGATATCAATTGCTCCGTGTTAATATATATGTTCTCCGCATTTTCGAACGTTACATTTTCGAATTCAGTTACATAAATGAAAAGTGGATCGTATCTAGTATTATCGAAACGTGCAGTCAAGTTATGCAAGCCTATATGAGAATGATATACATCCATTGGATTGTCAATTGCAATTTTTGATGTTGGAGAACCAATCAAAGAAACTGTTTTTGTATGGAACTGCTGCATATCAATGGCGACAATTGAATTAGGAGTGTTAAGGATCTCCAAAGTATTACCATATTCGGTTGCAAATGCATTATAAAATACAGTTATATCAGTAATAATTTCTCTTCCTGGAGAACACTCACCGACATAATCCGGAGCCTTGATGCAGAAATCTCTGCACGAACAAAAGCCCAAGAAGAAGGAAAACATTTATTTTTTTCACAAAATGATTTTCTTTAACATTTGATCGCCAAAATAATTGTGCAAATAGTTGCCATGCACATAGGCATGAGTAAAAATACAAGAAAATCTCAATGACTTTAATGCTTCTGAATTTTGGGGATCAAATCTCACAAAATTTTTCCCAGTTAATTACAATGTACTCTTTACGGTCAAATAAATACTTTTTCTAATTTCGCAACTTTCAATTTTTTGTGAAATAAATTACGGGCGTGTAATAATCCTTTCAATTCGGAAAAAATAATTTTAAGCCTTAAACATTAAACTACATATAGATTTTTAAAAAACAAAAATTTGACATGTAAATATTTGTAATGTTAAGTGATAAATTTCAAAAAGTGACAAACATGTTTTGTCATGTTTTTAACGATTTTAAAAATATATTTCGATTTTAAATTTTGAGGAACGTTAAAAGTTCACAAAATTTGAATTAAGAAAAAGACTTGCAAATTACTATAATCTTGAATTTTGAGTTTTGCTTTACAAAGTAAGATTATTATTAACTCGTTAAATATTTGTAATGATCAATTTTGTCAAATCATGATTTATAAATTGACATGTAAAATTGATATCTCAACAGATGGTTGAAAAAAAAAATCTTAATAAACCAATCATAGCTTATATACGCTGAATTTATTTTATAAATAATATAGTGAGCTTTTGTCCTATTGTCTCCGGTAGCCGGCTAACCCCCTCGAATTTCGGCAATCGGCCAAAATGGTTAAGGCCCAAAAAGCGAATAACGATACATGTCCATTATTCGTATTTCAATTAAGGAATAGGCTTAGGTCATTATTCCAAATGCCGAGACAATTCTGAACACGGGGCGGTTAGCGGGTTTGAAATCAATTGGAATAACGG